>ML822481.1:208565-220028 GCA_009831015.1 Picea engelmannii | reverse complement strand
AAAATTAGTGTATACTATAACAAACATTCAAACAATATATATACATATATATAATTTTATATAAAATTGACAAAATAAAAAAATATAATGAATATATAGTTAATTACCATGGGACGATATTCATTCGATCCGCCATCAATGTGCCCATATTTCCTACAATTTTTTGTAGTTGTTGCTATTAAAATTCTTACGGGACGTATGAGGCAACATGTTTTGCAAGAGTAATAACATCTACCATCACCCTTTTCACCCAGTTTAATTTTTTCTCCACCTCTAACTATATTCTGCGACATTCTTCCGCACAAAAATACCCTTTCGGAATCATCATTGTTATCGCAATATTGTCGCAACATCTTTAAATCGTCAAATATTTATAGGTCAATTTAGGTCACCATCATCGCAATTGCGACAACCATGACCTAAATATTTATTTATTTTTACCTATTTATTTTTTATATTTAGGTCACTTTGTCGAAGACGAGAACGGTTATAATGGTCAAGTCAACGTTCGTCTCTCTTGCGACGAACTTTGACTATATCAATTTAGACTTTGTTAAAATGTATAGTGATCTTCGCTCTTGCGACGAAAACACTAGTTTGACAAAATTGATACAGTAGTCCACCATCTTGATTATCGTCGCAAAATAGAAGAAAGTTTGCTTTCGTCGATAGAGTAATGAATACGGGGTCGATTTATATCAAAATTGAAAAATTGAACTTTTTATCTTGAATTTTGCGACGAAAGAGAACTTTCGTCACAAGTAGTCATCACATATTTTTCAATGTGTAGTAGTGACTGGATAGCATGGTAGTAGCTTAGTGCTACTAGTTGATTACTATGTATTCGTGACAACATGGTGGAAGCTTTGTGTTGCTAGTTGATTGTTGGAGAGCATAGTAGTAGCTTAGTGCTACTAGTTGATTGCAGCATAGTCATATAGACTATGGTAGAGGATGGATCTATTGATGGCATGGTGGTAGCCGTGGGGATACTAGATGATTGTAGAGTAGTCGGTGGACTAATAAAAGAAAACATTGTGGAAGAATACCTCCCTATCCAAGAGGGAGTGTTGATGTTTGGTAGTTGCAGGAGGTATTCCCTCCTGGAAAATTTTTATTAGAGAAGAGGCATTCCTTAGTTGTTTCAGTTGCAGTTGCAGCTACCAGTTACCAGTGGCACCAACTCTGTGGTGCCAACTCTATGGTGTCAGTTCTAGTGATGTTCCTATCTTGGTGCCAACTTTGTGGTGTGCTATATTGGTACAAGTTTTGTGGTGTTTCTCAATCGTCAACCCTCGCTAAGGTTTGACAAGAAGAAGATATAAGTATTTGGTTCTTCATTATTGATTTTCTCTTGTGATTAGAGCATGTTCATGGTTGTATTCGAATATTCTCTCTAAGAAAAGTTGGCTGGGTTTTTCCTAGGATAATATTTGTGTATTCTTGTGCTTGTTTATCTATTTCTTATATATTTCAGTATATGATTATTGAATGTTAAAAGAAGATAAAAGTGTTATGGAAAATCTAATGTTAACTAAACTAATGAAAATATAACACCTAGAAGTTTGCTTGTGACTTAAGTGGTGGAGCTTCTAGTTCCTAATCATTTAATCACGTGTCTTCATCATCTTGTTTATCTCTAGGAACTTGATAACATGAAAGGTTGTCTTACATAGCATCTAATCCTTCTTGCACCTCTCGATCTAGTGAAAGGAAAGAAGTCGATATGTCCCCATCATAGCATTCTTCTGCAAAAGAAAAATCTTCCTGCAACCTTTGGTAAATCGTAAGGATTTCTTTCTCAACCAGTGGTTGAACATTCTATAATGGTGTCACCTTCCCTCATTGCTCAATAACATGGCTCAAAGGAAAATCATGGGCTGCAAGATTTTCATTTTTATCTACACATCTTTCAATGAAATTCTCTTGGAATGAATCTCATCCATCAATGGAGGCATCAAGAAGGGATTTGTACCATGCTCATACCTACTCCTCAAGGGTCGACAAAAACATCCTCATCACCACATCCTCATGTTCCACATCAAAATTATTCACCACCCTAAACAATTCAACCAAGTAATCCTCAGTTGATACTCCCAACTTCCCTGCAAACCAAGATAAGTGTTTAATATAATTACCTGTAAGTAATTCATGAGGATAATACAGAAATGCAACAAAGCTCAGTGAGTCATAATCATATAATCTCCACCTTACTAGTGGCCTTATAGTTGCAGCCAGATTGTTAATATGAGATAGAAACAAGCACAATTTCTACCATAATACTAGCTTGAGATGAAAATAAAACCAAATATGAAGGTGTTGAGGTTAGACTCACCATAGGTATTTCCAAAAGAACCTACCAGAGACTCAGTATGCTTAATAACTTAGGGATATTTCCTAGTGAAATTATAGTCTTGTTTCAAAAAAGATGTTAGGGTTCACTCAAACTTGGAACTAGACCTTGCAAGGGAATCAAAATCGGATGATATTCTTATGTAAGTTCACATGTGGATTCATCCGTGTATCCTTTGAAGCCATTAGGTGAGATAAATAAACTATAACAATCAAAATAAAAACTCATATATATCGTTTCCACCAAGGTTTGTGTTCCCCGACAACGATGCCAATTTGTTAGCACACCTTTTCACCCTTCAATAATATTTGATAAAACATTATTCAATGATGAAAAAAGAGGTTGATTCAAGGAGAGAATTCCCTAAGTGCCACCGGAAAACCTCATCTTCATTTGAGCTGGTACGTGCCAACCTCAGGGGGAAGTCCCTAGGTACCTCATTGTTGATTTGAAGTCTGACTTTTTGCAATCAAACATAGAAAACATCATCCAAACTTGTCTTGGAAAGCATGTAAAACCACCCAAGACGTTAGGAAAATATATAGTAAAATTCACTTGGAAGGATCCTTGCAGTGTTAGCGAGAGAAATATGAATAGAAAGAGGAAAAGAAAGCACACTTAAAATATCAAAATTAATCACAATAAGAGGCTAAAATATACTAATCAATACACAAAGTAATATCACAATACCAACAAGAAACGAAATCTTGATACGAGCACAACACTTATTTATTAATGGCTCACCAGAGGGTTGATTGCACCACAGTAGGCAAGCACAAAAACCAATACAATGGCTATCCTTGCACAAAGGAAGAGTAGATAAACTATAAAAGAAGAATGAGAAAAGAGAGAAAGAGAGTATGTATGTTGTTGTTGTTGAAATATGACCCTAAACAATGAAGAGGAGCCTCCAATATATAGGCAAGTGAGGGTGCACCTCCCAGGAGAAGACAAGAGGCTACATAAAGAGAAAATAGGTAAGCAATGTGCATGGAGTGAATGAGTGAGAGTGATGGAACCATGCGCATGAGGAAAGGGAGAATATAGGGTGCATGTATGAGTTAGGAGTGAGAGTATAGGTGCATGAAAGAATAATTAAGGATTAGGCGTGTGGGGAGAATGAGTGGGAGGAGTAGTGCATCCTAAATAATAAGGAGTAGGGCGCATGGGATAATAAGCGAATTGAAAGGAGCATGGTGCATGAGGTAAGGGAAGAATGCATGGATAAGAGGGAGTGTAATGAGATAAGAGAGAGATATAAAACCCACGCATAGAAGATTAAACAAAGGTGCATGGGTGAGGATAAGAGAGAGTGAACACATGTGGAAGGAGAAACAAAAGAGTCATGGGAACACACATGTGAGTGGAAAGTGATAATGGAATGTGTGTGATGGGAGATATAAGGAATATTAGGGAGATTTTGCATGGAGAAGAAGGCATGCATGAATAAAGGTTTGGCATGTGAAAGAGACATGCATGCGCTAATCCTCAAAGGAGATATGCGCCCAATACAAGAGACAAGCGCATGGTTTTAGGTAAATATGAAATGGAATGGGGAAAGATAAGGAAACATATGCATGGTGAGATAAGGGAAGTAAAGTAGGAGACATGGAGGATTTGAGTTTTAGTTAATTCTTTTACGCCACTTCACGCCATTTAACATGTGAAAACTCACTCACACACCTTCCTACTCAATTAATTGTCTTACTTCTTTGGAAAGTGCACCCCTTCTTTAATTATGTCATCCAGGTACCACATGTCACACTATCATACTACCCCATTTGTCACAATTTTACCATGCTAGTTGTCACCTTTGGAGGCGACCACCCCTGCTATAAATAGAAACTGCTAAAATATGGGTCTAGCCCTAAAAAATGGGAAACTACCAAATATGTCCAAGATGACTAAGAGACCACTACCATGTGTCAAATGTCTAAAAATAGACACTACTAAAAATAGAATATCATCGCATTTTAATAATATCACACTCATCAGATTCGATTTTCCATGAGGATTCAAAATATATAAACAGAATTGGCATGTGATCCCTAGTGCTCCACCTGCTAAAAATAGAAATATTGACAAGTCATTCTGGAAAAGGTCGAATAGACTCATAATGTATCAAGGATCAATATTGTAGGCTCATAATCTCAATCTAAGGCCTGGAGCTTAACTTGCTAAAAATAGAAACTACATGCATGTTCCCCGGACAAAGTGTCATCGGGCTCATAATTATGCAAGGACCAATAGTGCATGCTCAAAATTGTCATATGAGTCTCTGGTCACTGTCTCCTAAAAAGTAGGGCACCTGCTAAAAATAGAAATATCTTGCAAATCCATGTGAAATTGTGTTAGCTCTATCTCTTAAGAAAAAACAACCACAAACCAGTCATGTACTTGTCTCTGATAGGAACCAACCTCTGGTTCACACAAGTGCTCAACTTGGGTAAATATCTGAACTCCAACCACAAATGGACTATGTTGGCTCTTAACCCTCAAGATTGTCAAGGGTGAAAATCCATGGGTTAATAGTACCAAAATGCAACAAGGGTCATTATTCTAAGGCACCCATGTGAGGAAGACTCGACCAATAGGTAGATGGAAAATGAAAAATATGGAGGGGTGGGACCATCTACCCAAATGAGGGGATTCTTATAGGCAATTTTCAGGGAATGAAACGCAAATGCAATGAACATTAGGGATTTAAACTATGATAAATTTCGGGGAAATTAAAGCTTGGAGGAGACCTATATCCATGAATAAAAAAGGTTATCCATGGGGAATTCCTACTCATAAGTCAACAAAGACCCAAAAAGAATGGTGCACAAAGTAATTGAGACAAATATACGGGAATTCGTAAGAAAAGCATGCTTTAATGCTTCTTGGAAAAATGGATTCTTGGTGAAGTATCAAAGCTCAAAATTTTAAGAATTCCCTTTTGAAGAGCTTGGAAACCCGATTCCAATGACATGGAAGGTGTGTCAATTGGAATTTGTATGAGTCCATATGAGACAAAAGAAAAAAGGAGGTTTTTTTCTATAAAAAAGAGCTTTCCCTCCATTTTCCTATTCATTTTTGCACGTGGTGGAGGTTGAATTTAGAGAGGAGGAGAAGACCCTAAATGTTGGGGATCTCATTGTAGACAAAATGACTTTCAGAACTAGGATTTGTGACTTTCAAGTTGGTGTCTTAACCCTACTTGTCCTTTTATGTGGAGTAATTTTGTAGTTTAGGTCCCAGACTACCCTAGAGGATCCCCTAGAAAAAAATTTGGAGCCAACATGGGGTCAATGTTTGCATTGGGACCACAAGAACTGGACTAATATCAGTGTTCGCCAATGTAGGAAACTGGGGAATTTCCTATATGGACCAAAAAGGACCTTTTGGGCCCAAATTTTCCAAGCATATCTATTTTGGAAGGAGAAATATGGTAGAGACCTAAATGACGAAAATATGATTAAAATCCCTGAAAAATGTGGTTTTGTGCAGGATGGTTGAGTTCAAAGTACTCTGGAGGGAGAGGGAGTTCAAGGATATATGAGCATAGGTTCAATGGAACCAGGTTGCGAGAGGAGAACTTTCTCACTATGGGTTACTCAAATATATTGAGAACCCACTGATTAGAGCATGAGTGGGTATCATGTCATGTATACCACCACTGGAATGCATAGGTAGAGGCCTTTGTGGTGTAGGGCTAGAATATTGAGATCATAACTACAGGACATCTACTTCCTCACTAGACTCCCTCCATTTGGTGTAGTGGTCGAGAGTCAACCTATACTACCTTGTGGGAGGAAATTAGAGGAGTTCCTTGATGGAAATTGCATACCTAGTGTGAGGTTCAGGGACTCTTCTATTCAAATAATGGACTTAGAGAGGTTGGAGACACGACCTACAATTATGATGATGATCTTCATTATGGGTAGCCATTCTCAGCATAAATTGTCTGAAGGGAAGATGATTTTTATTGAGAGAGTATTATTCAGCACCTAATTTGGGTGGATCTAGATGTTACTAATGACATTGAAGTGCCAACTAACCTCATGTCGATGGGCATCAGGGGGTATCGTGGATTCAAGACAGACATTTTTCCTTCTTTTTTGAGTGGATACCCACACTCCATCCTCAAATTTGTATTTGTAATGGGGACCCACGGGAGCCTGGGATGCAATGTTGGGGGTAGTTGTTGAGGTGAGGTGGAGGTGTGGGGATTGAAAATGTGTTCCAAGTAGATTTCTTTACACATTGGGACCATCTCCCAATACATATTGAGGATTATCCTTGTGCAAGTATGGACTATTAGGGAGACCTAGAGATACCATTACCAGTTGGTCGTTCTTGGGGGGAAGATGTAAATAAAGTAAATTTAGATTATTTATATATTTCAATTACATATAGTAGAATGTTTCAATATATGATAATGATGATATTTTTTATTCAATTGTAGATATTGCACCAGTAAGGCTAGCGGAATAGGTAGCTCGCACGAGGAGTGGGAGGTATGTCGATCCAAGACCATCGGGGTCCAAAAGAGTATAAGAAGTGGAGGGATTACTAGATGATATCCAAGGATGGTTTGACAACCTACTTATCATAGGCCATCACATTGTAATCAAAGAGTTATGTGTGATGGGAGAATAAATACCTATCAGTTTAAGAAGGATGGTATGAAATTTAACTTACATCCCTTGAATGAAGAAGTAGACAAGGCTATCAACATGATGTTGTATCCAGTGTTGGTGTATGTGAAGGAAGTGGAGCAACAAGAACTCGTGGACCAATGAAGTGAACAAAATAAAGGGTAGATCATGGGTGTTATAGTAACAATACTTTTGAAAGAGAAGAAGATGGGAGGTTGTTATTCCCATAATGTTTTATTTTGCGGTATGTTTATAGGAAATGTAGCAGAGAACATGGAGAAAGTGGCCATGAGGGAGACAACTAAAGGCAAATTTGACAATGAAGAGAATGATATACTTGTGTAGTGCATACTGTTAGAATATTGGATGTGCTTGTTTAACCATAGACAATATAGAAATATTGTCACCCAACCATAGGCCGAAGCCACCCCCGAGCACCTTAACCTTGACAGAGAATGATTCTGGAAGAAAACAATAGCCAACCAAGGCTAATGCATAAAGATAACCAAGACTGATCAGATAGTCCAACCATAACCAACAGAAAGTCTGAGCCTAAACCAAGAAACCAGATTGCGACAGTTGATGGCTGCAGCTGCTCCCTAGACTTGATCACTAGCCCAATTCCTGCAGTGCGCACTTCTTCCCAACTGCAATTCTGAGCAGTGTGTACAAAATGAGGTCTATCTATTTGTATTTATACTGTTTCCTGAGTTGTCTAGGCCGACTTCTCATTATAGAGACTAAATACTTAATATTAATTATTTCCTTGAGTCGACTTGTCTTCTAGGGTTATGTTCAGTGCTTTAGGGTTACTTCTTGCTTCCTGGAATATTATATTTTCGTCGGGGTTACACGTGGAGGTAAATACCTCCTACAGCTACCATAATATCAACACATACAACAACTATTGAGAATGGTGCCTAAGAGGGAGGTTGGGGTAGTAGTAAGCACTATTGTGGGAATGGTGTAAGGAAGTAAGCAGTAATAGGGTAAAATAAAAGTAGGTAGTGAAACCTTGTGGAACAAATTCATGAAGAATGGAAGAAACGCTAAAAAGTGGGGTAGATGTAAAACAATGTTGGGTAAAGACATTGAAATAAATGTTGTGGATGTTAGCAACAATGGGCAGATAAGGATGTCCAATATGCACTTTTTGTTAACCTGCCTTTGAGAAAGATGCTCAAAATTTCCAACTAGGGGTGTTTGATGCAAGAAAATATGTGGCATAGAGAGCTATTTTTCACGTTCGATTCGCTTTCAAGGGTTATATGTTTCTTTCATGATATTTTTGTAGATTTGGTGTTGCTACAGAAGTTACAAAAGCTACTACAATCATTGCTACAGATCCAAGTATCAATTTTCTTAGAGTCCTAAAGCATGCCATCAAGGTGCAAATCCAAGAATAAATTTATCTTTGTCGTTGGCACTAGCAAATTTAGAAATTGATCTATGAAGTGAAATCATGGAGACATGGCACTAGTGGCGATAGCATCATAGTTTGAATAAGAGTATTTTTTATGAAAATGTGTTGTTGTCCAAGGAGATGTGTGTCATTCATGGGTCTTGGATAAGTTTTATTATGGTTGTTGTAGGGATTTATAGTAGAGTCAAGACAAGGTTGCAATCACATAAACTTGCAAAATTCAAATATGTGACCCTCCATTAATAGAAAAAATTATTGAATACAAGCACCACATCACATGGACTATTGATGGTTCAAATGTCAAAATTTCAAAGGCTTAGAGAGATAACACTTGGATGCTTGGTTGTTGACCACATCCATAAGATAATTAGACTCCACACAAGAAGAAATGAATTGGTTCATTGATCCACACAATCGATGGAAATTGAATATTTGAAGTTGTTTGGATTCCAATCTTGATGTATAAAACTTTATGTCCATGAATAAGAAAGACACCTTTGGCCTTTGAGTAAAGCTCCATTAAATGGTTGCAACTATGGATAGAGGAATTGGTCATCATTGTTGTAGCAATGCAGGGTTAAGTCTTTGAGTGATAATTAATGATAAGCTTTTATCTCTCTTAGAAGAGGAGGTATGTGGATAAGTGAGGGGGTGAGAAACTTATATTTATGAATGTAATGAAGGCCTAAAAAGTTGGCCAATCTAGTTAATAAAATTTTCATAATTTTGTTTTGATTTAATTATGTGTAATCAATTGTTTGATTATTGAAATGTATTATGTGTGATGGATTAACACAATATTGATTTATGAAATCATAGTGGTTTTGTTTCAGTACATGTTACTCTGAATTGCATAAAGTCATATGCCCTCTACATCACCCTTATGGATTGCACCCTATTTTAAGATTTTGTGTCTCAAAAAGACTTTTGAAAACCTTTGGATGTTTTGGAGATGGATGTTGATTTAGTTGATTGAGAAGAGTGAGAAACCTGAATATCCTTCCAACAAATAAAGAGCATTGTTCCATTAAACCATCTAAAAGTTCTTGGAGCATCAATAATATCAATGAAACACAAACTAGGCTTTCAAGAGCCCTACCTAAAGTGATAGAGGAATTATTTTATCAATAAAGATAAAAAATCCAAAACAAAGACCTACTAAAGAAAGAGAAATAACACCCAAAAGTTGAATAAACTATGAAGATCGCTTGCAAAAAGATACATGCACCAAACAAATACAAAATCTATCAAATGAATCAACTTCATGATTGGCCCTTGTTGAAATGAATCAAGTTTGTCCCTCTACGGTGTTTCATTCCTCTAATTAAACAAAAGGATCGAATATATACGATATTTCATGTCTATGCAAGATGAAGGTATGTCTCTCTTTTCATCAAGTTAGTTAAACTCTATGTAATAGGACATGCCCCCCAAACCCCCTGTGTCACGAATCCGATGTGTGGGAGACAGATTCATGAGGACACATGTCAAACACAAATTTGGCATGTGTCATGTGCATAGGACACTTTCCAAATTCATGTCTGACACATGCCCTACACGTGTCCCGATTTCAAGACATGTGTTACAGGTTTTGAAGGGACATGCAAACTCTTAAAGTGAATCCAACCCTCATTTGTTCATTGTTTCTTATGTGGATTGGAGATGTGAGTTATTTGGTGAGAATTTAAGGGTTTTTTGTAGATTTGAAGGCATTCCAAGTGTTGGGCAAGTGGATTTGTCAACCAAACTTCAATCTTTTACCTACAACAATCAGTTTTCTTTCTCATTTCACACAAATCATGGCTCAATCAACAAGAGAGGCAGGAAAAGGTCAAAGGAAAGGGAGGAATGTCACGGTTGGTGTTGCCCCCCCCCTACTTCAACTTCATACCCCTATGTTAGTGTAGCTTATAATGCTAAAAAAAAACATTGTTGCAACAAAACAGGGAGCTCAAGAGAGAAAATATCCATTGTCGAAGTACATTACAAAGCATCAAGGGCCTGAGGCCAAGTTAAAAGTGTTGATATTATGGTAGCTGAGGGAGGTATTTACCTCCACGTGTAAACCTGATGAGAATAGAATATTTCGGGAAACAAGAAGAAACCCTAATTAGTTGGCTAGTAACCCTATAAGACAAGTTGGCTCAATAGGATAACTTGTATTAGGTTATTAGCCTCCAAGAGAAGAAGTCATCTAAAGGAAATATTATATACTAAGTAAATAGGCACCCAGAATGAGAATTCAGCCCAGACAGTTTGCCAGTTTTAGTATAAATATAGGAGGTCAAACTTCATTCTGGCAGGCATTCTTAGAACTGCAAAAGAAGCACTTGTGCGCACTACAGTTGGCCAATTTGTGCGCAAGTTTGGAGGAGAGATATCGTTGCAGCTGCTACAGCTAGTAGATTTCGGTTTTGGCCTAGACTCTCTCTTAGTTTTGGTTTGGACTCTATGATCATCTCTTGTTACTCTTATTTGGTGCACTATCCTTGAAGAGAGGTGTGTTATCTTGTTTGGCTATCTACCCTAGGTTTTTCTTCTGGAATAATTCTTTGTCAAGGTTAAGGTGCTCGGGGGTGGCTTCGGCCTATGGTTGGGTGACAATAGTGATATTGTCTATGGTTAAATGAGCACATCCATAATATTCTAATAGTTTATGGGCCCACACCTCCTTCATTCAGTCTAACCACTAGAAGGGAGAATAGCCATAAGGATACTAAGCTTGTTGAAGAACTGTCGCTAGGGTTTCTAGCAGGAGCAGTTACCAAAGCACTGTCGCTAGGGTTACTAGCAGGTGCAGTTGCAGAAACCCTAAACCTCTCATTGAGGCACCTTAAGTGAAGGGATTGACCTAATTTCCAGATAGACTAGTGTTCCCTAGCCTAGTGCATCTCCTGGTACACTCAGCAAGCCAAGACATCAAGTTTGAGTTTTTGGTCAAATCTAGGCACTAGTACATATTGTAAAAATTCTGACGTTCTATTTGCAGCGTTATGGACAAAATTTTCCATATTGTCGCAAAATAGAGAAAATTAAAAAAAAAAAAA
>ML822481.1:115613-145728 GCA_009831015.1 Picea engelmannii | reverse complement strand
TTTGGGATCCTCAAATTTGATGGGGTTGTGCTTACATAAAGATGATGAGATCATGTCTAAACATAATTTTCTCTATGCCAAACTAGTCCTTGTCAAAGTAGTGTATATACGCAACTATCTATGCAGACTCTCCATTTAATATAAATGAGCAACAACTATATGCATTTATGCTTTTCCCATATTTTAATTATATTTCTTTTTACCCTAACCCTTGCCTCAAAGTATAAGTATGCACCCCTCCCCGTTCACTTTTACACACACTTATTCATTCCTCCTAAATAAAGTGGCGAACTGCTCTCTTGGTTTGTGGCCTCCTTGGTTCAGTACTTGCAGCCTCCTTGTGACTGATATTGTAGCCTTCTTTGTGACAGTGCTTGGCCTCCTTTAGTTTCAGATCATCTTAGCCTATGCCAGGTCCCTTCCATGTTTTTGTTAGCTATTGTGTGGGTGTAGGAGGTGGATAAACCTATGCTGAAAGTGCTCCTGATGCCATCTTCCAGCCTTGTTCATGGATTAGCCAACTCTTCTTCTCCTCCGAACATCTCCTTCGAAAACAAGAAACACACTCCTACTATACAAAGGGGGGATCATTCAAACAACACCCAACACAGCTCAGAAGGACGACCGGTTAAAGCTATCAAGTGTGCCAGGGAAAGAACTGGTGTTGGGAGACTTGTCTTTGGGGAGGACATAGAAATGGACAACGTTTTGGATCTATCTGAAAGAGCAGTGGTGGGTAGCATCGGAGGGAAAAAACTGGGCATGGCTTATCTCAAAAGCTGGGTACATAACTACTGGCTACCAGAGATCTCCAAGATTCCCCATATCATACTACTTACCAGAGGGTGGTTCACTTTTGTTTTATCTTCCACGGCTGATGTAGATTGGGTTCTTAAGAAGGTTTGGATAATCGTAGCTACCCCAACCCTCCTCAAACGTTGGACACCTTCCTTTGATGTGAAGCGTGAGCAGGTCGATGAGGAACCCATTTGGGTTAGACTCCCGGGCCTCCCGATGCAATATTCGAATACACATCGATTTGCGGCAATTGGAAATCTTATGGGAAGTTACCTTGAGGCGAATATGTCCTTTGAAGTCATTGATATTATGGTAGTGGCTCACATACTGGTCCTGATCAATCTACGGAAGGTTTTATATTAGGAGCTTCTCATAGAATCGATCGCTGGGGATTTTGTACAAACCCTGGACTACGAGGAAATCCCATTTAGGTGTCATAGATGCCATGTATATGGGAACGGTGTGGAAAACTGTCCAATATCCATCAAGGGCAAAGACCGAATGACAAGAGGGACAAGCTCCTCCATCTCTCCTCCATGAAAGAAGTGGAACCACAACAGGGTGTAGGGGACTTCAAAAGACAGGTTCTGCAGAACACTGGAGATAATCGATCGGTGGGTCAGGGTTCAGACATAGGGTGCCATCAGGGTTCATGGCAAGAAGTGCCTTCGACTGCCAGTCCTCTCTCCTCACCTTCCCTGGATCATCTCCTCCGATGAGAACACGAATTAATGGGTATGTCAATCTTAGCTGCTTCTCATACTACTTTGGAGTCTTTCTCCCCACTTGTTTTTTTTTAGTCTCTATCCTGTGCCAGTATAGCCTCCCTACAATGCCCCTTCTCCTCCTCCTCATCGATCTTTGCACCTTTGCTGGTCACACCCTCCTTAAACTTGGGGGAGTTAGAATCTACTTCATTGATTGGGATCTTGAGCTCCACTGAACTACCTTATACACCAGATATAAATTCCCCTCCCTCTACAACTATCATGCCCTCCCCTACCTCCCTAGAAACTTTGCTTCCTACCAATCTCCCTTTTACCCTCGACACTCCCTTGGCCTCTATTGACTCCTCTTCTAAAGATAACAGAGTATATTACCACCTTAGGAGCAGATCGGTGATCAAAGAGAATCCCTTGGAGAGTGGTTCTCCCATGACCTCGAGAAGGAGACTAGGGTCACTACCTCAGACACAATCGGTGGGAAAAAGTAGGGGTCGTAAATCACAATTATATCTGGCACAAGATCGGGCCAGAATTGATCTCCTTAAATTGTCGAGGGTTGGCAAACCCCAATAAAAAATCATCCTTACAAATATTGGTTGAACAGTGCTCGCCAAATGTCATTCTACTGCAGGAAACTCTAGGGGACAACTTAGCAGTGGTTAAGATCTTGGAATCCTTACTCTCAGGTTGGATGTTCACAACGATAGATGCTCGAGAATGCTCAAAAAGTAATCCTCTCAAAAACACATCTTGGGGGAATAGTTCGGATTTCTTGAAGGTAGACAAATTCATGAGGCAATCAGAGTAGCATAATAAGGTCTGCACAACATCAAACTAAAGAAGATGAGAGAAGCAGTGATAAAACTAGATCTATCCAAATCCTTCGATAGGGTGAACTGGTTATACATCAGAATGCTTCTGATACATCTGGGCTTTGGACTGTATTTTGTCAACTGGATAATGGCATGCTTAAACTTGGTCTCCTTTTCCATTTTACTCAATGGTTTAGCGACAGACTTTTTCCAAGCAGAGAGGGAAATTCGACAAGGTTGCCTGCTATCTCCCCTACTCTTTCTACTTGTAGCAGAAAGCATAAGCCGTTTTTTGACTGAGGCAAAGGTGGGAGGACGTTTCTCTAGTATCAAAATCTCAAATGGGTTGGCCATTACCTATCTACTATTTGTGTATGACATACTAATCTTCTGTGATGGCTCGAAGAGGGATGCAGACATATTAATGGAGGGGCTCACAATCTTCAAATTAGTAACAAATATGATCGTAATTATAGGAAGAATTACTCTAGGCAGAAATCAACAATTAAACATCTTCAGACCCTCTAGTTGTCACTAGTTCCTTTCCTGAAGTTGTTTGTTTGCTTCATAGGTCTTGATATTGATATTGTATTTTTTTTTTAAATACCTACAAAAATGTCGCAATTGCGACATATTTCACTCTCTTCCCGTCGCTCTTGCCACGTCCGAGACGTCTCTCTTTCCACCTCCAAGATTGTCGCTCCCATAGCAACCACGTCAGAGATGGTAATTCCAGGACTTCGCTCTTGCCACCTACGGGACGTCGCTCTTGCCACATCCAAGAGTGTCACTCCCATAGAAACCACGTCGGAGCTGGTAACTCTAGGACGTCGTTCTTGCCACATCCAAGAGTTTTGCTCCCATAGAAACCACGTCGGAGCTGATACCTCATCCCGTCGATTTTGCCACCTCCACAACGTCTCTCTTGCCACCTATGAAATGTCTCTCTTGCCACCTTTAAAACGGCTCTCTTTCCACCTTCAAAACATCACTCTTGCCACCTTTGAAACGTTTCTCTTGCCACCTTTAAAACGTCTCTCTTGCCACCTTCAGAACGTCACTCTTGCCACTTTTGAAACGTCTCTCTTGCCACGTCTAAAACATCTCTCTTGCCACGTCCATGACGTCAGTATTGTCATGACCTAGACGTTGGTCTTACGACATCTATATGGGGGTTGGACAATCCAATTCATGATGACACATGGCGTCATATAACGTCACAATACAGACGAAAACTCTGTCGTCGGAAAAGCGACGTCCTGTGAAACGACATTTGAGGGGGTCAGATGTTTGTCATTCTTCCGACAATATAAAGTGGCAATTATGTCGAACACGCTATCGAAATTTGACCCAAATGCACTAGTGAGGGTTAACCAAGTCAAAGAAATCATGACTTACTCTATGAAGTCATAAAAGAAGTTAGATGGGGCTTCTAACTTCAGAGCATGGAAGACAATGATTGACCTCATCCTTGTCAAGAATAAAGAGTTGGATATCGTGAAAGGAAATATCATGGAACCAAAGTTTGAAGAAGGAAAAGAGAAGGAACCGCAGAACATTGCAATTATGGAGAAGTTTAGAGACAGTGACATCAATGCCATGAGTATCATATTGGATTCTATAAAAGACCACTTGATACCCTACATCTCCCATCTTGACTCATCTAAGAAGATGTATGATGCCCTAACAAACCTCTTCTCAGTCAGAAACATTGGACAAGTAACGATTCTGAAGAATGAGCTCCGTGACATGAAGATGAATGATGATGACATCATAGCATCATAATTTGTGAGAATCTCTCAGTTAAGATATCAACTACAATCTATTGAAGAGATAATTTCAGAGAAGGAATTGGTAAACATAGTACTCAATGGTCTTCCCAAGACATGGGATGCATTTTCCGCAAGCATGAACACAAGGAAGGAGCATCCTACATTTGAAGAACTTTGGACTTGTTGTGCACAAGAAGAATCAAGAATCAGTGCAAAAGAGAAACCCCAAAAGAAGTACGATGATCAAGCCTTTACAGCAAGGTTCAAGGATTTCAGGAATAAAAAGAAGTTTGGCTCCAGGAAGAAACCAAATCAAGAAAAATATATGTCAAGAATACAATGCTTCAATTGTCAAAAGTATGGTCACTACAAGAATCATTGTCCCAAGTTAAAGAAAAGGAAGGAAACACACAAAGCATCAATTTCCAAAGAAAGGGAACCCTCAAAGAAAGCCAAGAAGGACAAAACAGACTTCTTCTTCTAAGACAAGGTAACAATACTCTTCATAGTTCTTGTACATACCATGTTTTGCATATCTATTTCCTAAAAAATAATATGTTCAAAGAGAAACTATACGTATGGAAGAACAACAAGATAAGGATTGTTATCACTATGACTACAAGTCAAACAATACACATGAAAGATGAAGTACATCGACAACCCATGGTAACAATTCATGTGGAAGATATTACATAAGTAATAGCTGCAAGATAAGCCGAAATTAGAATCAATCTTGAAGAAAGCTAGAAGAAGTAAAGACAAAAAGAAGTCAGCAATCAAGAGGAAATTGGAAAAAGATTTGTGACACTTTGCAAAAGGCAATAAGGATGCAGACGGAAGTGTGGACTCTCCTAGATGGAGAGAGCCAATTATATATTTCCAAAAGAAGAGCATGCATTCATGCATGAAGCAAGGATTAGGAGGGAGATAATCCTAAATTATATGATACATTGAAGATGATGAAGTATCTATCCATGGAAGCAACCATGAAAAAACAGCATGTGTTCAGTGTGACCTTAGAAGAAGTCTTCTTCGAAAAGAAGCCTTAAAGTATCTTTGGTTGTCCATCCACATCCATGATCCTATGATGAAAGAAAGAAGTTGGAATCTTCAGGGCATGGAATCTATAGAAAACTCCATGGACCCAAGATCTAAAGAGAAACATGAGGAAAAACATGAATATTACAAGAGAGAAAGAAAAGCCAGAACAACCAGTCACTGTATCGAGAATCACAATACTACCAGCTGATCTGAACTCACTAAAAGCAATCAAGCAGAGGAAATGAAAGTTGTGATAAAGAAAAGTGTATGGAAGACTTGTGAATGTAAGCATTGCGAGATCTAGAACTAGAGATTTCTCCCAGATGGAGGGAGAAGACTATGATGCTTGCTTGTTCTAGTAAACCAGACATACCTCTACATGAACCATTATATCGTCTGCAATATCCATGGGTTGGAGTTTACATCAGATGAATGCAAAGACTGTTCTCCAAAATAATTGAACAAAGAACATATGTAGAACAACCTCAAGTCTTTGAGGTATACTAGGAAGAGACTCTTGTATGTAGATGGAAGAAGGTTTTGTATGGATTCAAACAACTTGGTGTGGAGCCTCCAATGCACAGCAGAAGTGTGGTGAAAAACCTTATATAACAAAGATATTGTATCAGAATGGTTACTTAGAACTCAAGAATGATGGATTTCCAATCCATGACAAATCTCTCATGATTGCAGAAGAAGTACCACTTGGATATGTTCCAAGTTTGACCCTTGCCATGATGTTATGAGCTAGGAGGAAACAAAAGAGTTGAATTCAACTATGATGATTAGAGCTATATGAAGCCTTCAAAAAACCAATGTTCCAGAAAGACCGAAGTACATTGAGATCAAGCATTACATTCTCCATGATGAAGTCTAGAAAGGAGAAGTGGTTCTCCAATATATATCTTCACAGATGAGCAGATAAGCAGACATTTTGGTAAAGCCTCTGTTCAAAATGAAAGAGTTTGTGTGCTCAAGTTGGATCTCGTGGAGACAACTTCCTTATTGAAAAAAGAAGAGATGACTCCCAAGTTGGGAGGGAGCACTGATGTGTTACTGATTTATGGACAGTGATTTTTCAGTTCAAAAAATGGTCCAGGATGAGCAATTCCTTTCCAGTTCGGAAAGTGGTTTGAGATTTCTGACGGACAAGCATTTTCCAGCTTGGAAAATAGTCCAGATCGAATGGTCATTTTCGTAATGAAAATGGTTCGATGGATTGTTGATGTACCATAGACAGTGATTCCCCTTGTGGTTAACATAGGGAATGGTCTAGAACAGTGTCTCTTCTTGACGGACACTCTCAGTAGTGGTCAAGAACATTGGTCTGCCTCGTCAGACAGTCATTCTTTCGAAGCTCACAGTTGTGAGCATTTTTTAAGAATGGTTCGTTTTAGAGGTTGGTGCATGATAGTCATTTCCTTAGGAAATGGTCCGGACAGTCATTCCCTAGGGCAGATTCATTCTCTTTGGGTTTCACTTTGTTTAGTGTCAGAGGAATGGACCAGATAGGCGAATGGTCCAGGTTCATCAATCAGGGACAGGCATTCCCTAGGGCAGATTCATTCTCTCCGGGTTGCACTTTTTTTAGTGCCGGAGAAATGGCCTAGATAGGTGAATGGTCCAGGCTCAAAAATCGGGACATTTATTCTTCATTTCTTAAGAAGAATAGGCCAGATAGCTCATCATTGATGTTTTACCTTCTCAGGGCAGATGCTCTTCTAGATCTCACAGATGTGAGTGGAAAAATGGCTCAGATGATTCAGTTTATATCTTAACAATATTTCTCTGTGCAGGTTGATGATATGATTGTTATGGAGACTGTATGTCTCCGGACAGTAGATGTATACTACTGTGGTGGATGCGTTCCATTGATTGTGACTATATGTCACTGATCAAGTATATGTGTGCTACTTGGTGTGGCAGTGTACCACTGTATTGTAGTTGTGTACTACTATGGATAGACACAATTGTGTTCTATTGAGTGACATTGTTTTGATTGCCTTGAAGATTATCAGTAGTGTTGGAAATGATTATCAGCTAGATGGATGATCAATGGACAGAGATTTCTCAGATGGAAAAATAGGCCAGGACATTTATTCTTCTAGGACATATGTTCGGATTAGAAGAATGTCTCTTGTGTTACTCTGTGGAGTAAGTGACTCATCCAACATCATGTTTGATTAATCAAATAGAGTATGGTTTTGAGAGATGATGCAGCTGATGACACTGATAGTGATGATGGTGCTCATGATCTAATCATGAGATAGTCTATACGACTATGTTGATGCTACCAGGTGAATGGTATGTTTGTGTTCAAGACCATTACCTTCAATACCTCCCTAGCTAGGAGGGAGTGTTGATATTATGGTAGYTGTGGGAGGTATTTACCTCCACGTGTAAACCTGACGAGAATAGAATATTCCGGGAAGCAAGAAGAAACCCTAATTAGTTGGCTAATAACCCTAGAAGACAAGTCGGCTCAAGAGGATAACTTGTATTAGGTTATTATCCTCCAAGAGAAGAAGTCAACTAAAGGAAATATCATATACTAAGTAAATAGGCACCCAGAATCAGAAGTCGGCCCAGACAGTTTGTCAGTTTTAGTATAAATACAGGAGGTCAGTCTTTATTCTGGCAAACATTCTCAGAACTGAAGAAGCAGCACTTGTGCGCACTGTAGTTGGCCAGTTTGTGCGCAAGTTTGGAGGAGACATGTTGTTGCAGCTGTTGCAGCTAGCAGATTTTGATTTTGGCCTGGACTCTCTCTTGCTTATGGTTTGGACTCTTTGATCAACTCTTGTTACTCCTATTTGGTGCACTATCCTTGAAGAGAGGTGCGCTATCTTGTTTGGCTATCTACCCTAGGGTTTTCTTCCCGAATGAATCTCTATCAAGGTTAAGGTGCTCAGGGGTGGCTTCGTCCTATGGTTGGGTGACAATAGTGATATTGTATATGGTTAAACGAGCACATCCATCATATTCTAACAAAAAGGGGTAGGGAATGTTCTTTGGACATATGGTTTTTTCCATAATGAATTTAAGAGAACCTATTACCAAATTAAGAGTCATTTGTTGGGGCATCCTTGTGGACTTCGAGCATGCAAATCAATGAGTGTATCCAAAAAGAGAAATGGAAAAAAAGGACAGTGTTGGCTTGGGAAAAGTGGCAACAACATGTAAAAAAAACAAAAATGAGGATCCTCTTCCATTCTTGAGGAACTCATCTAACAAATTCCAATTTGAGAGTGGGAGTGGGAGTGCAACTCAACAAGCAAGAAAGAGACCAGTTGGTATAATGGACAAGATATTTCAGCAAGAAAAGCGAGATGAGGTTGTTCTTACCATTGGTTTTTTTTCTATCTCAACTTTATTTCATTCAATGTTGCACGATATCCTTTGTTTATTGAGATGTGTCAATCTCTACTCGATCAATGTCCAACCAGATATGTGCCTCCTAATTCAAATAGACTTAGAACCACATTGTTGGTTAAGACAGAAGGAGGTGGATAAAATCCTAGAGCCTATTAAAACATGACCCTCATTCAATGCTAGTATTGTTTCTGATGGATGGATATTGTTGGCATGTTTTACAGGCAGTGTATTCTTGTCATTTATGGAAAGTACAACAACGACGATGGATTAAATACAGGAAGAATGTGTCAAGCGAGCACCAGAAGTATTTTGGGAAGACGCAGCAAAGCAAGCTCGATAAGATCAGAAGAGATAGTGCAGAGTATGCGTGTTTTTCATTGATGACAAAGATCATGACCAGCAGCACAGGGATAATGGCATGGAAATGGTAAGTTCAACAAGTGATCATTGAATCCCATTCAGAAGCGTAAACTCCAGGAGTCAAGGAAGCAACTCACGGCGGAAAATCGTGAAATGTAAAACCACGACTTAATATCCATTTTGGAGTTTCGGATACCGGGAGTTAGAGGTGTCAAGGAAACTCACGACAAGAATGATGAAATCGCAAAATGTGAAACCACGATTTTTCGGAGTTTCGGATACCAGGAGTTGGAGGAGTCAAGGAAGAAACTCACGGAAGGAACTCGCGATATGCAAAATCACGAAAAGATATGGACCGTTGAATCATCAAGATTGTGGAACATTGATCTGACTTCATTTCGGAGTTTCGGATACTGGGAGTTGGAGGAGTCAAGAGTCGCGACTCTTCATCACAGGAGTCCTGAAGTTGCGAAATGCGAAACGCCGAAATCCCAAAACAGGCACATCAACAAAGACTCCATTTCGTAGTTTCACAGACCAGGAAATAAAATATCAAAGGAACTTTAACCTTTGAAGTAGCGAACCCTGAAATCCTGAAACATGCACATCAACAAACCACGTCAACAAACCACGTCAGCTAAGGACACGTGGCACAATTAGGCAATGACAAGTGTCAAGCTGATTCAACATTTCAAGCACATGTAAGTCACTAATCAGAGTGACACGTGGTAGCTATTTGGCACATGTCAATCCACGTGTGACGTCAGCACGTTTACGTCACATCGAAACTTTCTATTTCAGGGTTTTACATAGCAAGAAGAAACTCCACCATCAAGAAGTCTCGAACTCTGAAATGCCGAAAGGGACTATTGTGAGTCTCAAAAACCCGAAAGGCAAAACTCTGAAATCCCATCAACCGCCCATCTCAGTGGGTTATGTGAACCGTCCGAACTCTTCGGAGATTTTTTGAACATGAATTTTATAATGTTGGAGTCACAATGACTCGAAGGGAAAAACGTCGAAATCCCGTCAGTCGTTCGATTAAGAAAAGAAAGGATCGGATTATGAAGTCTTGTGGACCGTTGATCCAGCTCCATTTCGGGGATTGCGACTTGAAGTGTTGAGACACTTCTTCACATGAATGCCAAAATGTCGAAATGTCGAAATGTGAAAACATCTTTTGGCATAGGTTGTGGTCACCGTCAATGGTCATGTGAGAGAGAGGAGCTAGCACCAAGTTAAGCTCATTTTCGGTGATTGTAACATGAAGAGTCGAGAATCTTCACCACAAGAATGTCGAAATGTCGAAATGCCAAAAATATGAAATGGTGAAATCAACGCGAGACCTTGTGCTTGTAATCCAATGGTGTTGGATACTTGGAAATCTGATCGAAGGGCTACTGTTTCTCTTCACAGTTAATCGATCAGTTACAATTCAGTTAGCAGAGCTGAATCATGACTCTTGGACGGTTGGCGATTCAGTTGTTGATGCGTTTTCTTGGAGGTTCACAGTGTAACTGCTAGAAATGACTGATGGTTTCTACCAGAGGACTCGAAGAGACTTCAAGGTGATCGCTAGAGAAGATGAAGAGTCTCGAGGCATCTTCCAGTGGCATGAAAAATGTTCATAGAGGCTATTGACAGATGTAAGACTATTGGAGCCTAGAACTGTAACAGAAGGAATGAGCTCCACTGTGACAGAGAAGACGAAAAGTCTCGACTGCTGGAGAGGCTAAGGAATCTCATCATAACACCCAGTGATGATGAACGCATGGGTATAACCGCCAGAAAAGCTGAGGAATTGCCATGATGATCAGGAAGAGGACTCGACACGAGGAGAACATGCAGAACAAAGAGAGTGTGTTGATACTCGAGGGAGTGAAGCGGTGGCAATGTGGAGTGGCAGTGTATATCCCGATGTGGAGAACAATGGCGCGAAAAAGAGCATGCAGAATTATTGTGCATAGGGAATGCACAAGGTGCACAGAGACTATGAGAATGTAGAACAAAGAAGAGATGAGGGTTGTTGTTGAGAGTGATTCATGTGTGTAGAAGGACGCGGAGTGCAGCAACTGAAATGCACAGAAGAGGAATGGTGCATAGAAGGGACATGGTGCACAGAGCATGAAAGGCAGAAGAACATTAAACGTAAGGAAGGGGTGCAGGGAGAGACTGATGCAGGTAGAGCATAGCAGTGTAGAAGAACAGTGATGACACTGGTAATCCATTGATAAATATTGTATCACTATGATAAATTTATATATAGAAAACTTTATATTTCAGGGTGGTGGGGAGGTGCTAGGGAAGACTATTGTCCTCATAGGTTCAAGTGGGTTCTTGAACACAAGGAGTTGTAGCTTCCATCTGGTTGCATCCAGAGAAACCAGGGTGGCAGGGTGGTGCAAGGGAGAACTATTGTTCTCTGTTTTACAGGTTGGTGCCTGTGTGACTGGAAGTTGTTGCTTCATCCAGTTGTGCTGGAACACTTAGGGAGTTGTTGGTTCCTTCTAGTGGGTCCTAGAGAAACCAAAGAGTTGGTGCTTCCTTCTAGTGGGTGCTAGAGAAACCAGGGAGTTGGTGCTCTCAGCAAGTTGCAGCTTGCAAAACAAAGGTTGTAGCCTCACAATGAGTTGGAGCTCATATGTATGATAATGTACAGAATGTAAAGATTACTTTTCATACCAAGAAGAAGAGATTTTTACCCTTTATGGGTTTTCTCAGGAAATATCTGTCTCTGTATATTTCATATGTGTGACTGATGTCGAATGTTCTATTGTTTACCTCCCTGCATTATTGTGATTGTCATTAAGTACTCTGCAAAGAGTTTAAAATAAGCATAATTTTTTAAGCACGGTAACAACTGATTCACCCCCCTCCCCCCCTCTCAGTTGTCCAACAATTGGTATCAGAGTAGGTTCATTTTATCTAAAGGTAGATCTGTAAGCTTAAATATGACAACTCATGAAAGGACTTTAGCCACTAAGCCTCCTCTGTTTGATGGAACAAATTTTGTTTTCTGGAAGGTTAGAATAAGAACATACCTAATGGCCTTAGGTGTTGATGTTTGGGATGTAGTAGACACTGGATACATAAAGCCTGTTGTGCTAGCTTCCAAGGATGATAAGTTAGAATTTAACTTTAATGCTAAGGGAATGAATGTTATCTTGAATGGACTTGCAGAAGTTGAGTTTGTAAAGGTGATGCATCTTCAAACTACCAAAAAAATGTGGGAGAAACTTATTAGCAGCTATGAAGGAAATGAGAAAGTAAAGGATGCCAAACTTCAAACATTTAGGTTGAAGTTTGAACAACTAAAGATGAATGAAGATGAAACAGTTAGCAAGTATTTTTTAAGAGTTGAAGAACTTGTGAATGCCATGAAGGGTCTTGGTGAGAAGATTGAAGAATCAATTTTAGTTCAGAAGATTTTAAGATCTTTGCTTGATAAATTTAATCCAAAAGTCTCTGCAATAGAAGAACTAAATGATCTTAAAACTATGTCCATTGATAAACTCCTAGGAACTTTAACTGAATATGAAATGAGAATCAACAAAGATAAATCCATTACTAGAGAAACATCTTTTAAAACAGAGAAGGATACGGATTCAGATTTAGATGATATTGAGGAAAAATTTGTGAGAAGGTTAAAGAAAGGATCAGGAAAATATCAAGGCAAGATTCCCCTCAAATTTTTTAACTGTGATAAGATAGGTCACTTTGCAAATAAGTGTCCACACAAGAAGAAGGACCAGAACTCTGAAGGTGAAGAGAAGTACAAATCCAAAAGATTTGATAGAAAAAAAAGTTTGTATAAACAATGATGACTCCTCAGAAGAAATCGATAGTAACTCTTCCTGTGAAGATAAGGTAAATGACTTCATGCTTATGGCGAAAGAGGATTATGATAATAAAAGCACAGGCACTGATGATAATGATGAAGAAGTTGTGGTTGAATTGGAAAGAGAGATGATCAGCGCTTTGGAAGAGATTGACAGACTCAAACTTAAGAAGAGAAAGCAAAAAAATTGATGATACAGTTCAAGAAAGGCACTAAAAAACCTGATGAAGACTTTGCCCTGCTAAAAGTGGAATTAGAAGAGACAAAGAAAATAGAGGACATTCTGAAACAACAGTTATCAGAAAAGAATGCAAGATCTGAAGCCTTGGAAGAAGAAGTAGTGAAAACAAGGAAAGAGTTGGAGAAGTTTCAAACCTTGTATCATCATAATCTGTCAAATATCAAAGCCTCAAAAGGATTAGTCACCATTCTTAATTAGCAAAGGAATACAAAGCTGAAAACTAGTTTGGGTTATGAAGAGGGATCAAGTAGTGGTCAGCCAAGAAACAAATAACCCATCAAGTTTGTCAAATCTACAACCAATGACAACAACAAACCTGCAGAAACAAAGGAAGACAATCAGCCGCCTAGGAGGAGTAAAGAAAAAGGTGTCAGGACTGAATCTGAAGAACAAAGAAATAATGCACTCTCTGCTCAAGGAAATCATCAGCTTGGAAAAAATCGACCTGCTCAAAGAAGACAACAATTTTCCAGGTACCAAGGGTTTTTCTATGGATATTGTTTTTTATGTTCTAACTTTGGTCACAAAGTTGTAAATTGTTCTTTAAAATTTAGATATGAGCAAGCAAGACATTCAAGGTATAGATATCTGTCACAACGATGAATGAGACACCCAAGTAAAAAACCTCCATAGATTGCAAATCACTTGATGGCTGGGAAATTGACACAGGTTAAGCATAACAATTGTTTTGACTCTTTAATCAACGAACCAGAATGCTACATCTATCATAACTATAGAAATAAAGTTGTTGATTGTCGCTTAAAGAACTATAAATCAGATTTGAATTCATCCACTGAAAATGTCAAGGTTTGGAAGAAGAAAGAAAGTGATACGTGTGGATTGGTGTTGTCGGCTCAAAGACAAAAGAACCCCTGGAATATAGATAGTAGATGTTCCAAGCACATGAATGGAAAAAAGAATAGGCTTATGCTTATAAGAAAAATCAAAACAGGAATGTGATCCTTGAAAATGATGAACTAGGTAAAAACAAAGATAAATGGATGGTGAGTTTAAGTAATGGAAAAGGATATTCTCAGGATGATCTTCCTATAGATGGGATGAAACATAATTTGTTCAATGTAAGTCAAATGTGTGACAGAGGAGGTAAAGAGGTGGTCATTTCCAAACACTGTAAGATAAAGTCTGTAAACTCAGGACAAGTGGTGGCTAAAAGTATAAGGACAAGCAACAATGTTGATGTTGAATCCTCCCCTGCAAGTAAAGAAGAAGATTCAGATACAATAAAAGAATGTTCAGTTAACGTTTATCCCATGGAAGAAGTAGGAGAAGAATCATGTCATACGATGGAAGCAGAAGTTTTGAAGGTTGAGAAGTCAAACACCCAAATCAAGTTCTTGCACAGTTCCATGACCCTGGATAAAATCTTGGATAGTCAGAGATCACCAAATGACAAATCTGGTATTGGACTCAACAAAGTAGAAATCAATGCTCCTAAGAAACCTGATACAGGTCCTCCATTTGTAAAAAGGAAAAGCAGATGTAAGAATGTTTGTAGTGTTTTTCTCTTGTGATGTATATGGTCATAAAATCCTTGGGTTGTAAGAATCATGGAAGAAAAATAAATTTGCAGTAATAGAAATTGATGAGAATCAATGCACAGATCCAAGGGTTGTTTGAAAAGTACAAGCTACAATTATGTAGTGTTTCAGTAGGACAACAACATCCTCAGCAACAACATTTTGTTTTACAAAATGATATACATGACATCCTGTAGAAATAACAAGAGGAAAGACCTTGTCAGGGAAAGCTAACATTTTAGAAACAAAGGGGGAAAGCAGTTAGAAGAAGAGAGAGAACAGTGACAGGGGGAGTCATCCAGTTATGACAAGAAAAGGTTGATGGAGGAGTCCCAGTAAGAGAGGTGGACAATTTTGAGTATTCTACATACAGTGGAAGCTGAAGATGAACATGTCCAAGAATCAGAAGGAGAAGACTCTGGTTTAGATACAAATATTCTACAGGCCTCAAATAAGAAAGTCCATCCTGTCAGGGGGAGTTTGTGTTGGTTTAATATCTGATACCTCCTAAAAAATTCTGCAACAGCTCAGGGGGAGCATGTTTTCTTTGACATTGATGTCAAAGGGGGAGAAAAGAGTTTGGGTGTCTTTGTTGCCATCAATGCCAAAGGGGGAGATTGTTGGCATGTTTTATAGGCAGTGTATTCTTGTCATTGATGGCAAGTACAACAACGACGATGGCTTAAGTACAGGAAAAATGTGTCAAGCGGGCACCAGAAGTATTTTGGGAAGACGCAACAGAGCAAGCTCGATAAGATCAAAAGAGATAGTGCAGAGTATGCGTGTTTGTCATTGATGGCAAAGATCACGACCAGCAGCACAAGGATAATGGCATGGCAATGGCAAGTTCAACAAGTGATCGTTGGATCCCATTCAGAAACGTAAACTCTAGAAATCAAGGAAGCAACTCACAGCAGAAAATCGCGAAATGCGAAACCATGACTTAATCTCCATTTCGGAGTTTCGAACACCGGGGGTTGGGGGTGTCAAGGAAACTCACGACAAGAATGATGAAATCGCGAAATACAAAACCACAACGTTTTGGAGTTTCAGATACCGGAAGTTGGAAGAGTCAAGGAAGCAACTCACGGCAGAAACTCGCGATATGCGAAATCACGAAAAGATCTGGACCGTCGAATCATCAAGATTGTGGAACGTTAATCTGACTCCATTTCGGAGTTTCTGATATCGAGAGTTGGAGGAATCAAAAGTCAAGACTCTTCATCACAGGGGTTCCGAAGTTGCGAAATGCAAAACGACGAAATCCCGAAATAGGGACATCAACAAAGACTCAATTTTGGAGTTTCGCAGACCGGGAAATCAAATATCAAAGGAACTTTAACCTTTAAAGTAGCAAACCCCGAAATCTCGAAACAGACACATCAACAAACCACGTCAGCGAAGGACACGTGGCACAATCAGGCAATGACAAGTGTCAAGTTGATTCAACATTTCAGGCACATGTAAGTCACGAATCAGAGTGACATGTGACAGCTATTCGACATGTGTCAATCCACGTGTGACGTCAACAGGTTTACGTCACATCGGAACTTTCTATTTCGGGGTTTTACATAACAAGCAGAAACTCCACCATCATGAAATCTCGAACTCCGAAATGTCGAAAGGGACTATTGTGAGTCTTGAAAACCCGAAAGGCAAAACTCTGAAATCTCGTCAACCGTCCATCTCAGTGGGTTATGTGAACCATACGAACTCTTCGGAGATTTTGTGATCATGAATTTTATAATGTTGGAGTCACGATGACTCGAAGGGAAAAACGTTGAAATCCCGTCAGTTGTTCGATTAAGAAAAGAAGGGATCAAATTATGAAGTCTTGTGGACCGTTGATCTGGCTCCATTTCGGGGATTGCAACTTGAAGTGTTGAGACACTTCTTCACAGGAATGTCGAAATGTCGAAATGCGAAAACACATTTTGGTGTATGTTGTGGTCACCGTCAGTGCTCATGTGAGAGGGAGGATCTAGCACCAAGTTAAGCTCATTTTCGGTGATCGTAACATGAAGAGTCGAGACTCTTCACCACAGGAATGTCGAAATGCCAAAATGCGAAATAGCGAAATCAACGCAAGACCCTGTGCTTGTAATCCAACGGTGTTGGATACTTGGAAATCTGATCGAAAGGCCATTGTTGTTATTCACAGTTAATCGATTAGTTACGATTCAGTTCACTGAACTGAATCATGACTCTTGGACGGTTGGCGATTCAGTTGCTAATGTGTTTTCTTGGAGGTTCATAGTGTAACTACTAGAAATGACTGATGGTTTATGCCAGAGGACTCGAAGAGACTTCAGGGTGATCGCTAGAGAAGATGAAGAGTCTTGAGGCATCTTCCAGTGGCATGAAGACTGTTCATAGAGGCTATTGACAGATGTAAGACTGTTGGAGCCTGGAACTACAACAGAGGGAATGAGCTCCACTGTGACAGAGAAGATGAAGAGTCTCAACTGCTGGAAAGGCTAAGGAATCTCAGCATAACACCCAGTGATGATGAACGCATAGGTATAACCACCAGAAAAACTGAGAAATTGCCATGATGATCAGGAAGAGGACTCGACACGAGAAGAACATGCAGAACAAAGAGAGTGTGTTGATGCTCGAGGGAGTAAAGTGATGGCAATGTGGAGTGGCAGTGTATATCCCAATGTGAAGAACAATGGCGCAAAAAAAAGCATGCAGAAGTATTGTGCATAGGGCATGCACAAGATGCACAGAGACGATGAGAATGTAGAACAAAGAAGAGATGAGGGTTGTTGTTGAGAGTGATTCAGGTGTGTAGAAGGACACAGAGTGTAGCAGTTGAAATGCACAGAAGAGGAATGGTGCATAGAAGGGACGTGGCGCACAGAGCATGAAAGACAGAAGAACATTAAGCATAAGGAAGGGGTGTAGGAAGACACTGATGCAGGTAGAGAAGAGCAGTGTAGCAGAACAGTGATGAGACCGGTAAGCCATTGATAAATATTGTATCAATGTGATAAATTTATATATAGCAAACTTTATATTTCAGAGTGGTAGGAAGGTGCTAGGGAGCACTGTCGTCCTCAGAGGTTCAAGTGGGTGCTTGAACACAGGGAGTTGTAGCTTCCATCTGGTTGCAGCCAAAGAAACCAAGGTGGTAGGGTGGTGCAAGGGAGAATTGTTGTTCTCTGTTTTACAAGTTGGTGCATGTGTGACTAGAAGTTGATGCTTCCATCCAATTGCGCTGGAACACTTGAGGAGTTGTTGGTTCCTTCTAGTGGGTGCTAGAGAAACCAGGGAGTTGGTGCTTCCTTCTAGTGGGTACTAGAGAAACCAGGGAGTTGGTACTTCCTTCGAGTAGATGCTAGAGAAAACAGAGAGTTGGTGCTCTCAACAAGTTGCAGCTTACAAAACAGAAGTTGTAGCCTCACAATGAGTTGGAGCTCATATGTATGATAATGTACAGAATGTAAAGATTACTTATCATACCAAGAAGAAGAGGGTTTTACCCTTTATCGGTTTCCTCAGGAAATATTTGTCTTTGTATATTTCATGTGTGACTGATGCCAAATGTTCTATTGCTTGCCTCCCTGCATTATTGTGATTGTCATTAAGTGCTCTGCAAAGAGTTTAAAATAAGCATAATTGTTTAAGTACGGTAACAACTGATTCACCCCCCCCCTTTCAATTGTCCAACAGATAGATGCAGTGTGCCATCCACTCATCCATTTTATGGTGTCTTCCCCAAATGGACCAATTTTCTTGAAAACGGTGGATGCTCTTGGAAAATACAAGGATGCGTAATATATGGATGAGTTGTTCATTAAAGTTATTGAAGATGTAAGAGTTGATTCTTGTGTGCAAATCATTAGAGATAATGCACTCGTTTGCAAGGTTGTTGGCATGATTGTGGAAACGAAATATCCACAAATATTTTGGACACCTTGCATTGTTCATTCTTTCAATTTAGCACTTAAATTTATTTCTTCGAATGTAACATGGATGGTAAGTTTTGTTGGGGATGCACGCCATATCCACAACTTTGTGCAAAACCATACCAATGCCATCACAATATATAAAGAGTACACACCTCTATCATTGTTGAAGATTGCAAATACTTGGTTTCTCTCCTCATTCAACATGCTTGAGAGTTTGAGGGAGGCCAAGACCGCTCTTGGGTCCATGGTTATTTTAAAGTTTTGGTCTTTTTGGAGAAAGACAGATCAAGCTTCTTCAAAAAAAGTCAAGGATACAATGTTAAATGATGGTTGGTGGGAGAGGGTAGATCTTACCATTAAAATCATGGACCCTATTATCTCTTTGTTGCGGTTTGCAGACACAGATCAACCCATCCTAGGAGAGGTTTATGAGTGGTGTGATTCCATGATTGAGTCCATGAAGATCGTTATTTTACAGCATGAGTGTCCTAAGTATGGGACATCAGCACAGACCTTATTCACCACCATACAAGATATTCTTATCAACAGGTGAGATAAGAATTGCACACCTTTGCATTGTTTGACTCACTCATTGAATCCCAAATACTACAGTAATGATTAGGTCAATGGTGGGCCTTCACACAAATTTCCTCCTCGCATGGATGGTGAGCTTTCACATGGGAGGAAGGATGCATTTAGATGGATATATCATAATAGAGCATCGCTTAATGAGGTGGAGAGCTTTGTAGAGTTTTCCACCGACACTGAGATATTTTGAAGCTATGATTTGCTCAGAGACAAGGGGGCTAAAAATCCCTATGCTTGGTGGAAAACTCATGGGGCAACATGCCCTCTTCTGTAGTAGTAAGTCATGTGGCTCCTCTCTCATGTTACTTTGTCCTCTTGTTGCAAGAAGAATTGGAGCACATATGAGATTTTGTACAATGTGAAGAAGAGCAGGCTTGAGTAGTCCACGACAGAGACAATGGTGTATGTGCACACCAACCTCTATCTTATTTATAGGCAAAAGGAAGAGTGGTTGAGGGGAAAGACAAAGGTGTAGGATGTGTTTCATGTTAATATGGGTTTGGACAACAATGTTGAGTTGGCATTAACCAACTTGGATCTTAATGACCCAGTACTGGAACTGGTCACTTTTGATGATGGTGATCATCTTGAAGGGTCATCCTCCACACCATCATATGCACAAATTGGATTGAATATAGAGAAGAGAGCAGTGGTAGTTATGCAGATTTTGATGATTATGTCATGGTTGAGTACCAACAATCACAATTCATGAGCTATGAGATTCTTCCATCTACAGTTCTAGTATCTACCTTATTTTGTATTTTCCATTAGCATTCCCACCTATAGTATCAGTGACTTTGACTCTATCTATGTACATTGTAAAACATTTGATTTTGATGACTTAATGAAATTGAAAATGCAGCTTATGGTTCCAATTTCTTGTGTTTGTCATGTGATCATCATTGATGTTACAATGTATTATGTTACATGTTTTGTATCATGTAAATCTTCTAGTTTCTAACAAAATATGAATCTGTATGTCTATATTTCATTTTTGAATATGTAATTTTCAAAAAAAAAATCATATATGTGTCCTGTTTCCGAAGTCACTGTCACATGTGGAACACTCATATTTATGTGTCGTGTCAAGTGACTTAGGTTAAACTTCATAGAAATGACTGTATTGATCCCTCTGCATATTGATTCAGTCTCGGCACTAAAGATCCTCCACCTGGTTGTTCATCACTCCAAAAGACAAATAAACATGTTTTCATTGAGTAGGATGGTTAATATTTTATTTTCAAGCATAAAATATGTATAATGTTTTTTAAATATCATTTTTCAGGATTAACTGTGTAGTGTAAGTCATTAATATATCACCCATATCCAGTTAATCTTTAGTGTAAATTATTAATCTAAGCCCCTCTATGCATAAATGTATAATGCTTATCCACATATATGTTATTTGACATCACTTTCATAGATAGACCAATGTAGCCATCAAACAAAATTAATTTAAACCATAAAAATACAATCCCGTGATTCTGGCCACAATAGCAGTGTTCTTGGGTAACCATGTCCCACTCACAAACAATACATATATGGCAAGTCCCCTGTTTTTAATGTCTACATAGAATTCATGGATACGAATAAAGTTTGTATATTTTAAAAGAAATGGCTTACATTTTAATCTGAACTTTAGCATTGCTCTGAAATTCAAACCGGGTACTAAAAAACGAGTTCATAGCGCTCAAATGGCAAGCATAAAGCGGTCCAAAGTAAGAATGTATGCAATAATAATTAGAGTGATTCACATAATAAAAGCATGCAACATCTCCAATAAACTCAACAATTTATAAAGCAGCATACATTACATCAAGAAGAAAGTGAAGAAATCTAAGAAAACCAGCAACGGAAGGGAAATATTTGAGTATGGGATTAATATAGTAAGATTTGGTCAAGTTTGCATTTTGGGGCCCAAAGATCCCGTCTTACCTCTTCACAGCCACTGCCTCGACTTGGAGTGCTCGCATGCAGTATGTATATGGCACCAAACAGATATACATAAAAGTATTAACTATGTTTAACCATTAAATGGTATTTGTAACTATGGTGTTAATACAAGTTTCCAATCAAGGATGAACAGCTCTGAACCTCAACAATATGCAGTAATGGATTGCTACAAGAATTTTTAAATAACCAACAAGAAAACTCCACATAAAAGTCAATTTGAATGCATTGACCCTTTATGTTACCAAAGACACCTTCAGAACGTTTGTCTTTTCACCTAAATCCGTCCATAGTGCCGTGGATATACCTTAATAGTGGAACAACTAAATATGAAAGCTCTGAGTACATTTGAAATACCATTGCTCTGAATAGTCATCGTTTCACCTGAATAACAGAATCCAAACCTAAACTCTTTAAACAACTTTGATTTTATCCTATGCTCAAATTTTATATACGAGGAAAGAGGCATTAAAATACAAAGATATTTGTTACAATGATTTACAAGTAAAAGAATATGGTGATCTGATAATGAATGACCCTGTGCTGGACTCGGCCTTCTTGGAAGATCAGAAAACATCTACAAATCAAAGAATATGTTGCCATGTTTTTCTGTCCATAAAGCCAGTGTGAACACACTTACTCTGCAACAAAAGCAAGGCCAAGCCTTATAATTTTCACCTGTTTTCCCTTTTAAGGCCTCATAATAAGTTGCCAGACAATGTCTTATTGTCTTGAATACTGCTCAACAGAAACAGAGATGGAACCAGGGTCTACCATTCGAACTATCAGTTCAACTTTTTGCTCACATTTGAAGTCCACTAAAGCAAATAATCAACAAATTAGACAGGTCCAACTAAAAAGGCGATGAATCAAATGACTAGTGTGAGTCATTCTGAAAACCCCTTACTCTGTCACCATTGTGGTTATGACGAATTTTGTTCTTAAAGTGCTCAACGCCAGCTTCAACTCTTGCTGTAAAACCAACATGAATCCTATGCACTGGAATCTTATTTAGCACTGGGTCTTCATAATTACCTTCATGCCTTGCCCATTGAATAAGGCTGTGATACAAAGGAAAGAACCTTCTTTCGAAAGCTGTATATGTGAAGTAAGGAACTAGAGTAGAGATAACAACAACAAGTGTAATGAACCAGTACATAGGACTGGGGCCACAAGCTTCAGCAAGAACTTTGTATGCCGTCGTCGATATTGTAGATGTAATAGATCCATATACAAAAAGAAACAAATACCAGAATGCAATACTGCCCCATATGCATAGATGCTGTATCCATGTGAAATAACTGATGGCCAGTGCTATTTGGCAATTTACCGTCCAGACAATGCAAGTATACATGGTTGCCCCAAAGATCTCCATACCAGAAACTTGACCACCTTGTCGAAATGCCTGATGCTTAAGAATACTTGTAGAGAAAAAGAAAATAATGGTAGAACTACAAATCCCATTAAACATCCAACCAATAATCCGAGCCCAGCGGAAAAGGATATTCTGTATTCCTTCCTGATACAGAAGTGGAAACTGCATAATACACCATGAAATATTCATTGTGATTAAAAAACAAGCCATATATATACTTCCAAAGTTCAACGGAAGCATAAACTGCAAGCTATAGCCTTTATGCAAGAAGAGAAGATGAGGTAATTTTATTAATGTCCAACAACTGACCATAAATAGTGACAAAAATAGAAGCATAAGTAGCACAGGTCTTTGACATTACAGTAATAATTCTAAAAGACTCGTACCTTTAGGCAGAAACGTGCAGATACATCTTGCTCAAAAACTCCCAATGCAATAACTGGAAGCGAAGTAAAAAATACATTGAAAAGCGACATGTACCAGTCATTATATGCTGCTTGTCCAGAAAATGAAGCATATGCTTCGAAATAAAATAAGGTAAAGCCAAAAGTAATGTTCTTGTAGAAAAAGTAACATATCTGCATATCAACATCCAGACAAACCATGAGTCTGTGATTCAAGTACATTAAGATGTTGTATAATAAAAATGAAATAAAACTGATAGATTCAAAGGACTTGATTTAACTACCATAGTTGCTATCCGTCTGTAACACCAATGGCCATGTACAAGAAGCAATCGCTCGAGGAAACAGAACTGAGCTATGGCAAAATCACTTGCCATAACAGCCTGCAATTGCAAGTTTGCTAGTTTGATAAGAGGCTACAAAGAGAATGGTACCAAAATCGAAATAGGAAGGTTCATAAATAATTTAAACTAATTTATTTATATCCTTGACAGGAAAAGCAATGATACAAAAGATAGTATGCTTATGGACCTAACTTCACTTTAAAACAATTCAATCAAACCATAAAAATCGTTTTCAGGATAAGTAATTGCAGATAAAGAAATAACCTGCATGCCTTCAACACCACTGATACCAACTCCAATGTCTGCCTCCTGAAGCATGCCTACATCATTGGCCCCATCACCAATTGCCAATGTGGTTTTCCCTGTACCTTCCTTAACCAGCCGTGTAACCTGTACAGTTACCATCTTTCATAAGACTCTAACAAATAACATAAAAATTGGCACAAAGCCTGGCCGGCGAGAAAATCCACCAATTTTCATGCCAAAGTCCCGGTCACAAGACACGCTAATACACAAACAGCTATAGCTTAGTTGCTATACAATCATCTGAAAGATGCAGTTTATAGTGGTAAGCATAAATGACAAGATATGGATTTTTATTATCTGAAATGGCAAGTCTGTGATAGAAAAATCTTTGAAAACCTAATGAACCTGGTTCCAGAGTACACTTACAAGTGCTTTCTGTTTTGGGGAGACTCGGCAGCAAATAACTGATGCACAGCCAATAGCCACACTCAGAAACTTATCTTTAGTTTCTTCCTCCAATGCATATGCCAGTGACTTCCCATCAATAATCAGAGCAAACACATCATCATTGCCCCTTACTAAACTCACTTGCATTTGTCCCTCGCTAATTTGCTTTCGTACGCTTTCCCTGGAGACCTGAAAAAAATAATAAAGCAATGACATGTAAACTCGGAGTATAGATCCTTCGGATAAATTGAAGATATAGATATGTATTTCAAATTCTTGTGAAACAGTCATCAGATGAGACATTTACCTTTGAAATGGCTTCCTTGTCTCCTTGTGCCTCTACTACATTTATCTCAGGTGTATCCAATGTGATCAGTATTTGCTTCATTCCTTGTCTCAGAAAACTGCATGCAAATCTGCAGGGATAAAATCCATTCAAGGCAAATGAGTAGGGGAAAATGGTAACCATTTGATAGCCATAGAGGTAAATTAAAATTTAACTATAAACCATTTTTGAACACGTAGTATCAAATGCTTAAGACTATACCCAATATTAATGGCAGTTTCCAATTTATCTCCAGTCAAAACCCAGATCTTAATACCAGCCTGTGCTAGCTTGTCAATGCACTGAGGAACCTGCAAGTTATCAAAGAAATCACTTTAGTTCCTGTGAACAGATGAACGGAAAAAGCAATTCATCCAAAATAATACAACAAAGCATTGTCCGTTTCATGACTCATCAACTCATGACAGCAGCAATTGTGCCATAAAAAAGCAAGACATTTTTGATATTGTGACCCACCCCCTTCTGCAGTTTGTCCTCGACAGCAGTTGCACCAACAAGAATCAATTCCCTTTCAATTTTGTCTGTGACTGCATCCACTTTTGCATCCCGATCTGCACTTACAGTATTTAAAGCCTCCATAAATTCTTCATTCCAGACTTTGTACTCCTCTTCATCAAGCTCACGGTATGCAATTGCCAAGGTTCTTAATCCAGCATCAGCATATTTCATTATATGAGTTCTTGTGGCAGCCTCAAACTCTCTTCCATGCTTCCTTGACAATCTTTCTAAAATGACACTGCACAGAAATAAAATGAAATAGCCATTACAAAAGAATCCATATTACAAGCAGAACGATCATTGGCATTGACTTTAACAGAGTTGCCAACATATCGTTGGCCTGCAAGATTCCAATATTGATATAAAAGAGCCAGCACATGGGGAGGAAAAGGCCTAAAGTTAAAATTCTATGCTTGTCTTCAAGACACTTCATATACTTGAACTTTTTATACTTGCAGATATTTAGAAAATCTCTGTTTTTACATTTTTTTTATCATAAGATTTTGATAATGACAAATCCTTGTCTTTTCATGCATAAAGAGAAACAGTTTATGAAGGGTTGAGAACTAACCTGTCGGCACCCTTGCAAAATAGAAGCAACCGATTCTCCTCATTCCTTACTATTACGGACATTCTTTTTCGAGCACTATTAAACTCCAATACATTTAAGATTCTGTACTCACTGCATAACAAGAACTCTATCACATTAGGGGCCATAAAGCGTAACAAGAACTCTATCACATTAGGGGACATAAAATGGTTTAGAGCTTACAGCCTGCACAATAAGCCTATGCAGCATCAACTTGATATAACACCACAAATAAACAGCAAACATCCTTATGGGAAAAATTAATGTGTACAAACACCCACCTCTCTACCTTCTTGTCAGGGGTTGGACCTGGTTCATGCAGCATGACACTTGTCTGTGTACGTTTGAAAAATTCAAAGCCAAGCTCCCTTGCTGCTACAACAAAAGCTGCCTCATCTGGTGACTCAGCTTCGTAACTGATTTTACCAGTCTCTTCATCTTCTTCAGGGATTGCAGTTTGGCAAATGGCCAAAATACGGAAAAACATGCGAATAACATCTGCATGTGACTCATGCTGCCAATGTCCATTCATGAGACGTTCGTCTCTGAAATTGAAACCTTTAACATGAGGTTTCCTCTCCATTTCAGTGCCAACTTGATCATTTATATCATCGTCTTCCAAGGACAATTCCTGCAGCTCTACAGCATCTTTTCCTAGCCTTTTTGCCATTGCTCTTTCAACCTCCGTCATACCTTGACCATAGGCAGTACCTGCAATAGAGCACTTTAAGAACTCCATGGAATTGCAGGTCAATGTACCAGTTTTATCAGATAGGATAGTGTCAACTTGCCCAAGTTCTTCATTCAAATTGGATGTGCGGGCTTGCGCAGGCTTGTCTGTTTCTTCATAATACATTTGTCGGTCCTTACTAATAAACATGCTCTGCGAGACCTTCACAATTTCTATTGATACATAGAGAGAAATCGGGATGAGGTAACCATACAGGATAAGTGCTGTCACAAAGTGCAAGAATGCTGCTAAAGCTGATTTATTAGGATCAAAATAATCAGTTGCATCATCTGGTCTTAAGTACCACCAATCTGGCATGTCATCCTTAGTTTTGACACCAAAGGCTATTGAACCAACCAATGAAATCAAAACCAACATACTGAAGAGGAAATAAATAATTTTATCCATTTTCCGCTCAATCCCACTTCTCTTTGATGGTGGGTCGGTAGAGTTTTGCATCACTTTCGTATCATGCCCACTAAAAATTATCACACCATAGATATATTGCGTGTTGCGGAGTTTTGAGTCTCTAAGAAGAATCTGCTGTGATGACAGAGGATAGTTTTGAACTTCATATTCCATACTGCCAACAAATGTGTACAAGCTTGGGTTTGGATCCTCACATTTGACAATAGCCTTAAAGGACCGGAAACTTTCATTATTATGTAACTCCGTTGTCGCCTTCAATGCTTGCTTTAACTTTAAATTTGTCTCACCATCAAGGTTCATTGTTTCAACATAGCAAACACCATCGTCATAGCTTGATGACAATAACAAAAGGTCAGCTGGGAAGAACTCATCCTTCTCCACCCTCACTACATCTCCTACCGTCAATTTTTTCCACTCCGTTTCAACAAAGTTACCATCCTTGGCATGAACTTTGACATTTCGATTATTCACCTCCTTATCCTGCAAGATATAAAAATGTCTTGCTGATCAATAAATTGCATCATGAGACTGCAGTGTAAAAAGAAACTTAGCCTGGCTGCGAATATTGCATTGTTCCTAGGAAATGTGTGAAGGCACTTATTATGGCAACAAAGAGAAAATATACTGGAGAATTCTTTGAATTGCAAAGGTCAAATTGAATATTATACTGCTATTCAAACAGCCAGAAGCACATTATTCCTGAAAGTTGAGGAATATGCCATGAACTCAAGAGCATCTGATAAACCCATGGCCACGTTATTTAAAAACACAATCTGTCTATGCAAAATGAGAACATAAGAAAAACATCACTACATTCTATATTGACCCACAAAACCAAAACGCTGTGTTATGCAGTATACTCTATCAAACATCAGAAGGGCAGCTTAATTTTGTGATCAACTAAATTTTACACTCACTGGCCCTTTAGTACCTATAAGTTTTATTCTGCAAACAATAAGAAGCTACATGCCACATTGTGTCATATGATATGTAAGAGCTATCGAGATCGATCATTTTTAATACATGGCCAGTTAAAAACTCGAGTGTGGACCTAGAGCAGTGTAATTTTTAATACATAAAACGCTGTGTTATGCAGTATACCCTATCAAACATAAGAAGGACAGCTTAATTTTATGATAAACTAAATTTTACACTCACTGGCCCTTTAGTACCTATAAGTCTTATTCGGCAAACAATAAGAAGCTACATGCCACATTTTGTCATATGATATGTAGGAGCTAGTTTAATTCGAGATAGATCATTTTTAATACATAGCCAGTTAAAACCTCGAGTGTAGACCTAGAACAGTATAATTTTTAGTACATAAAACGCTGTGTTATGCAGTATACTCTATCAAACATCGGAAGGGCAGCTTAATTTTATGATAAACTAAATTTTACACTCACTAGCCCTTTAGTACCTATAAGTTTTATTCTGCAAACAATAAGAATCTACATGCCACATTGTGTCATATGATATGTAGGAACTAGTTTAATTCGAGATAGATCATTTTTAATACATGTCCACATATAGAGCTTCTATTTCAGATTATATCTTTCAAAAACTGGATGTTTGTTTGATGAGGTCAGTTTACACTCTAACAAAGTGACTCTCATCTTAAGAACAGATAATGCAACTGTGTCTGTCAATTACCAAGTGGCAATTCGATTGTTTTCATGCGTAGCTTATGTACTGTTCTCCGTTGTATGTCCTGTCCTATCTGATATTCAACATTCTTTCTCTACCCTCATCAAAGTAACAGATACAACCATCAACGAGCTTGGTTTCAGTGCCTAGTCAGTAATTTCAAATCTGCCAGAGTCATTCCACTAAAAAATGCCAAATAGAGGAGAGCGCCGAAGCCATGTGTGGACCTCCCATGTCACGGTGAAACAATGGGTGCCTAACAAGCATGGATCTATGTGCTAGCCCTGAGTTTTGCCGGTTCAAAACAAATAATAAGAATGATGCACCCAGCAAGCAGAAGCTGGGCCTTTTATCAGCTTGGTAAAGATGGGGATACAATAATTCTCTCTCATTTACTTTCTCAATTTAGAGTCAGCGTCAAACAAAACATTTTCACAACTCAAGGACACCAACAAAAAAATGTATTCAACAGAGATGAGTTCAAATACCAACCTGCAAGAAGCGATTCCAGTCTTCGATTCCCTCCTTTACTATACTGACTCCAACAACAAACACCAGTGGTGCAATCAAACTTGAAGCGCTAAAAGGTGCCAAGGGAGTTAGAGACAAGGCCGCTGCGAAAAGAAAGTAGATATTTGCAACCCTTCTGAATTGCTCAAACAGAGCCTTTGGAAAGAAAGTCGGCAAATCATACTTGGTAGTGGACACATAGTTGGGCCTATACGGCTTCTCTAGGTGCTTCTCTGGCTCATTGCAATATACAACTCTGGAAAAACCAGGGCCTCCGATGGGCAAAGACTCCTCCGTCTGCAACGATGACCGACCGCATGAAAATGTATAGAGCTTGCTAAGGTGGATCCTTCTCTTCCCCCTATGATCAGGCATCTTGTCTGAACTCCTTTACAACCCCTCTTTCAATTTCGGATCTGTAATATTAAATATTACTCTACCATAAGATAAACTTGAGTCAGATTAGTTCAAATCCTATGATGAGTTGACCTAGCAAATCTTTTGTATGTGGGAATGTGATAATAATTCCTTGCCAATTCAATCCGGGTTTGATTCTATTGAAGCTCTGTTTCTGCTATAGGGTTAGTAGAAAACTCGGCCAAAGAAGAGATTTATCTTAAAAATATTTTGTGGGTCTGCTTGCGCTGTAACTCTACCGACTCCTTCTTGGTCTACCTTGTTAATTAACTCGACTTATCCTACCTGGGGGTTCTGCAATTCCTTTGTGCTTTTATTGCAAACAAACTCCTGTTAAATGTCACCCACTTTGAGAAGGCTTGCTGATTATCTGGGTTGTTCCGCAAATAAACTGTTCATCGTATCAGGGCTGGCTCTGCATATACACACTGCGTATCCTTCCAGATAATATTGCATATCTTAGGGCATTTGTAGATGTTCCTACCGAAGCTGCCATTTGACTCGGTGGACAGCCACTTACGTGTGCAGGGATGAACGGAAATTTCTCCCTATCTTCAATAAACACGGCTAAAACTTATCAACGATTACAAATTCCTCGAGCCAAACAGAAAGTCTGCACTCTAGAAGGTCAACTGACTCCGCGGCCCTCCTGACTCACCATAGATAATGTTCTCCTACCACAAAAATCGTGTTTTTCATTTTCCTTTTCCTTTTTTTCCCTTTCTTTATTTTCTGTTTGCGACCTTCCCAGCTCGTTCCACATGGTCAACACAGAAACCAAGACTAGATTTAGATTTGCAGCAATTCCTTCCTTCCTCCTTCACTTGCACTTCTAGAAGAACCGAAACACCATTGACCGTCGCGATATATTGTCATTCCCGTTTCAGAGACTAAAACGCCCGCCCACATGTCAAAATTCACATCCCAACAACCCACTCCCATCCCAAACGAGATTATCGAGTAGGACGAATGATCTGAACGGAGGAGGAGGCGGCCAGAATCACTCGCAGTGAAATCTGGCATTTTTACTGAGGAAAAGCAAAGCAAAGCATCGCATCGGAAATTGAAGTGAAGGGCAGCAGGAATCAGATTTCCGCAGAGAGTACGAAGGGAACACATTCACTTCACTTAGCTTTTAGCTGGCCACATTTCCCGGGCAGTTTTATTCGCCGGGAAAT
>ML822481.1:101644-114169 GCA_009831015.1 Picea engelmannii | reverse complement strand
ATTAAAAATGTCATTTCCTAGGAATTTACATATTGAAGATGAATTGTGGTAATGGTATTAATACAAAAAGGGAACTACTTGCTTTGTAGTGCATACTTTTTTTGCATGCTATAAAAAGATAAATAGGATACAGTTAGTTGGAGACTCAAAGATTATTATAGACTGGTTTACTAATGATAATAATCTTCAGGTGATCTCTCTTCAACCTTGGATGTCAAGCATTCGAGCGTTGAGCGGGAGATTTGTTCAGATAAAGGCTCAACATATATACAGGTTATATGATAAGGAAGTGAATGTGATGTCGAAATAAGCTCTTCTCTTAGAACAGGATGGAATATTTTATGCTGAAGAACATGATGGACACACTGGCAATTTTGAAAGAATTGAACTATGAAAATGGATAATATGTGATGGAAAACTTTTCAGCTTGTATTTCTGATCTGGAAACTTTACTACTGAGGGAAGTTTGGCAGCTATATAAATGTGTTGATTTTATAATTTGTAAGTTAAGCAGTGAACAATTTTTTTGTAAAAGTCAGATAGATTGTCTCAAATGGCAAATTTATATGTTTTTTTGGAACAAAAATATTATATTGACTAATATAAGTTTTTTTCCTTTATTGAAAAAAAAAAAGTTTTGTTTAATATTATTTATATCTTTGAATGCGGGTGAAAATGAGAGTGTCAAGTTCATTATGGTTTTTTAATAAGTGGAAAGCCATTGAAGAGAATGCATTCTTACATTTTGTCACCTAAAAAAATCCCCTAGGTTATATTTGTTTTTTTCACAATTTCCTTTTAGTTAGCCCCCTCTCCTCTTGAATTTCCCTTGAAATTTTGTTAGTTTATCATTTAGGGGAGGGATCATGATATTCTAAACAACTAGACATAATGCATTTTCCTTAAAAATGTGTTAGTTTATCATTTAGGAGAGGGATCATGATATTATGACAAGCCCACATAGTGCTCATCTATGGTGAAGTTTTCCTTTCCTTTGAAGCTTTTCTAAAATTAATCTTTATATCTTTTGTTCATGGTTATGCCCATGAATGGCACTAATAACCCTGATCAAGTTTCCATATGAAATTTATGGAGGATCGGGAGGAGCGCATAAGCTATGCACAAAATAAAATCAGTCATTGAAGTCAACCTCACAAAGGCAAAGTGACGATCCAAATCCATCCATAAGGATGAGTCTATTAATAGAGAGTCAAATGTTAAAATCCCCGAGAACAGTGAAGAGGAGGCCCAAAATACAAAGGTCCCACAAATAGCCAAGATTGCCCCCACGTGAAGAGGTTGACTACTTAGGTGTGTTCACAATGATCAAGTTCATTGGAAAGTTCAAATATGTAAAACCACCATGAACGGTCATGATTGCACCTGCTAGAATAAATCAAAGGTCCACAAAGCTCTATGGTGGTTGCATCAATAAAGGATCTAAAAAGTTAACAATATTGTTAATAGTTAAGGTTTCCCCCATTAGGATATGTCAAGGGTGAGATTCTCCCCACCGATCCTAGGGTTTTGTTGCCTCGTCTTGGATTTTTCGTTGTAACTTTTTTCCAGGGCGTTTCAAACTGCAAAATTTTGAGGATACTAAGGCAAGATAGTGAATAAAAAGTGGTAAAATTTTCACGTTCTAATTCATTATAGTTTTTGAGATATCATTCGTGGAGGTTAGGGTGTGTGACTAGTCCTAAAATTAGTCTCAAACGAGTAAGATTGAGTGTATCTCACTTTTCGATCCTTCGAGTTACGAGAGTGAGATTGAGTGTATGATCCAAGAAATGTTATAGGCAAGCATCATTCAACCTAGCCAAATTTCTTTCTCTTCACTAGTAGCGATGGTTACAAAGAAGGATGGTTCATGGCGTATGTGTCCAGATTATAGACAGTTTAACAAAATGACCATCAAAGATAAGTTTCATAATCTTGTCATTGATGAATTATTAGATGAATTGCATGGAGCAATTTTCTTTACTGAGTTAGATCTTCGTTTAGGATATCATCAAATCAGAATGAGGTAGGAAGACATTCCCAAAACAACCTTTAGAACACACGAAGATCATTATGAGTTTTTGGTTATGCCATTTGCACTTACTAATGAACCTTCAACATTTCAAAGCTTGATGAATTATAAACCCTTCCTTAGAAAATTTGTGTTAGTATTTTTTGATGGCATACTAATCTAGAGAAAATATTGGGAAGAACATGTATAACATGTTGACGAAGTATTACAACTTTTGGAAGAGAAATAACTTTATGCAAAGCCTTCCAAGTGTGCCTTTGGGGTTCTAGAAGTGGAATATTTCCAGGTCATATTTTATCTCGTGAATGTGTAAATGTGGACCCTAACAAAGTTAAAGCTATGAGGGAATGGTCAATTCCCAAAACCTTGAATAAACTTAGAGGATTCTTAAGATTGACAGACTATTACCACAAGTTTCTCAAGAACTATGGTCAAATAGTGGCACCTCTAACAACATTATTAAAGAAGGAAGCATTTTCTTGGACTCAAGAAGCAACCAAATCTTTTGAAAAACTTAAGGAGGCTATTTGCACACTCTTGTCCTAACCACACCTAACTTCACAAAAAAAATCATTATGGGGTGTGATGTCTTATGTCATGGCATTGGTGTAGTTTTAATGCAAGAAGGAAGGTCCCTTGCCTTTGAAAGTAGCCAACTTAAAGGAAAAAACTTACTCAAACCCATTTATGAAAAAGAAATGTTGGTCATACTACATGCAGTTAAGAAATGACGTCCTTACCTAATAGGAAGACACTTCAAAGTAAAAACAGATCGTGATAGTTTGAAGTACTTGTTATAGCAACGATTATCTTCATAAGAGCAACAAAAATGGGTTACAAAGATGTTAGGTTATGAATTTGAAATTATCTACAAGAAAGGAAAACGTAATATTGTGGCAGATGCATTTTCAAGGAAAGAGGAAGAGACATAGAGTTCACTATGTGTTATTTATATTATGCATTATGAATGGGTGGAAGAAGCAAGGATAGAATGGAAGCAAGATCAAGAGGTATGCAAGATCATTCCACAACTATAAGAGGACCCCGATGCATTAGATAAATTTGTATGGAATAATGATTTTCTATGGTATCATGATCACCTATATTTATGTAAGAATTCCCAACTCAAATAGAAGGTCCTTTTGGAATTGCACACTTCTCCTAAGGAGGACATTTAGCATTCTTGAAAACTTACCACGGGATCAAGAAGGATTTAAGACTTATGTTCAAATTTTGTGTTTGAATGTGTGGTCTACCATCAAAATAAAGGAGAGACAATCAAGATATCAAGTCTCCTACAACCATTAGATATACCAAGTCAATGTTGGGAAGAAGTTTCAATGGATTTTATTACAAGTTTACCCAAATCTAAAGGAAATACTGCCATCATGGTAGTAGTGGATCGATTAACAAAGCATGCCCATTTTTTCTCTATTTCTCATCCTTTTAAACCAAGTACAGTAGCTTCAACATTCATGGAAACGGTTCAAAAGCTACATGGAGTCCCCAAGATTATTGTAAGTAACAGAGATGCAATTTTCACTGGAAATGTTTGGACTGAATTATTTTCTTGTTTGCGTACTCAATTGGCTCACAACTCATCTTACCATCCTCAATCCGATGGGAAAAATAAGATTGTGAATAAATGTCTAGAAGGACATTTTCATTGCTTTGCATCTAATAAACAGACAGAATGGGTCAAGTGGTTTCCCTTGGTAGAATGGTTGTACAACACATCCTTCCATACTTCATCAAAAACCTCCCCATTTCTAGCACTTTATGGATATCATCCTCCATCCATCTCATCGCCCTTGAAAGGGACTACAAAGGTTCGGGAAGTGGAGGACCACATAGGACACCAACAAGAGGTTTTCAAACTATTGAAGGAAAACTTAGTTGTGGCACAAAATAGGATGAAACGACAAGCAGATCAACATCATAGTGAAAGGGAATTTGAAGTGGGGAATTGGGTATTTTTTATGCTATAACCATATAAACAAATGTCCCTCAAGCAACAAAAGAAGGACAATAAATTAGCACCCAAATATTATGGCCCTTATAAGGTGTTACAAAGAATTGGAAGTATGGCTTACAAATTGGAGTTGTCTCATCTTCACGTGTACATCCAGTATTTCATGTTTCTTTCTTAAAGAAGGTGATCGGTGACAAGATCCTAGTCCAAACTATTTTACCAGAGATTAATGAAGAAGGGAAAATCATACGAGAACCCGAAACAATACTTGAAACAAGGATTAAGTGGCTACAAAATCAAGCAATTATTGAGTACCTTGTCAAATGGAATAACCTACCAATGGAAGAGGCAACATGGGATATGATTTATTCATGCAAAAACACTCGCAGTTAGTCAAGTGTTGAGGACAACACTTGTTTAAAGGGGAGGGGCATTTTAATCCCTAGACAAAGCCCCATGTTAAGTATAAAACCCCTTATTAAGCCCTAGATATTGAATTATTACATTTCTAGTGTTATATTTGTATGTAGGCTAGAACCCTTCATTGTACCATTTCATTATAATTATACCCTTTGTCTCACACACACACACACACACACACACACACACACACACACACCAAGGAGACCTAGTATTAGGGGCATATTATCTCATATTATATATTGAATATATTGTAAAAGGAGGTTTCCCCCTCGAAGTGGATTGTTATTCATTGACTTTTTATCATTCTCAAGGTGTTGGTACATAACACTTTACCATAAGGCTAGAGTGAAGAGTGATGAGTCGACATCCACCCAAAAGAATCAAAAGAAGAAAACATGTATTTATTGTGGAAAGATTGGACATGTGGAGAAAAATTGTTGGAAGAAGGGCTCTGACTCAAAGAGAAGGTTAAGTAGCTTGAAGGAGACATGTCGGTTGTGCGTCGACTGACCAAAAAGTTTACCTTCCAAGTTGGAACTTCTCAAGCGTTTCTTACTCACACCTTGAAGAAAGAGTGGGTAGTCGATTATGGTGCGCTCATCATATGGCCAAATGTGCTAATTCACTATTATCCTTCCTGGATAAAGCTTGTTGAGAGAATGATTTATGTAGCTGATGATTTTTCCCTCGATATTTCCAGTCATGGTGATGTTCCCTATCAACATGGTAGAATTGTTGATGTCTATCATGTGCCTAATCTGAGTGCAAATCTATTGTCAGTTTCCTAACTAACACAGACTAGTAAGATTGTTGAGTTTTAGTCGAATTTGTTCTTTGTTAAGGATCTAAAGAACGATAGGTCGATTGTCACCGAAGGGTCTCTCGACTCAAAGGATGGACTGTATAATTTATGTGACTTGCCTCGACTAGATCCTGGATCAACTACTCTCATTTCCTAGATCGACGAATGGAGAAGAATTTTGCATGAATGACTTGGACACCTAGATTTTTGAAGTCTAAAGTTGATGACCACACAGAACATGGTTGTTGGATTACCCAAAGTTCTTCCACCTAATGCAGTCTGTAGAGGATGTGTGTTGGGAAAGCATCATTAGCCACCCTTCGACTCTAGAAAAGCATGGTGTGCACAATACCCACTGGAACTTCTTCACATTGATCTTTGTTGTATTAATTAGTAGGTGTGAAGTACATCTTAACCTTTATCGACGATCTCTCTAGATTTACTTGGATCTATTTCTTGAAGAATAAGAGTCACATCTTTGAAATTTTCAAAGAATTTAGGGCATCGGTTGAAAATCAATGCGGTCGACCTATTAAGTGTTTGAGATCTGATAATGACAGAGAGTATGTGAATCGATTGTTTGAAGAATATCTTACTCAATCAGATATTTCTTGGCAAAGTTATGTTCCTCACACTCCTTAATATAACGACATAAGAGAAAGAAAGAATCAGACTTTGGTCGAAATGGCTCGATGCCTTTTACAAGCCAAAGATTCGTTGACTAAGTTTTGGGTTGAAGTTGTTTACTATGTCAACTATCTCATGAATCGTATTCTAACTAGAGTTTCCAGTTCTATGACTCCAGTCAAGAGATGGTGTGGAAATACCTCAGTCAACCACCTCCGAATATTTGGATGTATTGTGTGGGCCCAAATTGAGGATGATTGTAGGAATAAATTAGATGCAAAGAGTCATGCTTGCATCATGATGAGCTACTTCGGAGAATCCAAAGAATATCCACTGTTTGACCCTGTCAAACGACAGATCATTATCAGGAGAAATGTATTTTTTGATGAGAAGTCTTCAGGCATTAGATTGTTGAATACTTCTTATGGTTTGTTACAAGATGATCCTTTTGGTATTATTACAAACATTGGATCATATGTTCCCTTTTTTAGCATCTCGACCGGGCAGTCGAACTCTGTCCCCAAGTCGACTAAACAATTGATCTTTGTTTCTGGGTCGGCTAGTCCTCGGTTTTCTCTGATTGAAACTGTTACTTCTCCTTATCGACTTTTTGAAGTAAATGTATGTTCTCCATCTCCATGTCTCCATTAGTGGGGTGCTAAGATGATTTAAGTTGTTGGACATGATGTTGGCGATATCTCTCTAGACCGACAAAATCAGAGTCAAAAGTAGCAGGCTAGTGTTGCTTTGATGAATCATGTTCTTGAGACTTGTGATCGTGTCTCTTATGCAGATGTGCAAGGACAACCTAAATGGGAGCAAGCTATGCAATATGATATGGATTCTCTTTTAAAGAATCACACCTAGGATTTAGTTCTTCAACCTCAAGGGAATAACATTGTGAAATGTCAATGGGTTTATAAGACCAAATTTACCTCTGAAGGTGTTGTTGAGTGTCATAAATCTTGTTTCATCACGAAAGGGTTTTATCATCAAGAAGGCATCGACCATACTAAGACACGTTCCCCTATTTCAAAGATGAATTATGATCAATTGACTCTTTCCCTTGTTGCTCACTTCGGATGGCAGATCCGCCAGATAGATGTTAAAAGTGTTTTTCTTCATGACAATTTATCTGACGAAATATTTATGGAACATCCCCCTAGTTTTGTGACATATTCCAATCTTTTTTTTCAACTAGTATGCTAAGATTGACTGCTTCTTTCTCAATCTTGGATTCCAATGTTGTGAATCCAATCACAATATTTATGTATTACATGATAAAGGTGATACCTTGATTATAGTTGTATATGTTGATGATTTGGTCATAACTGGAAATAATCTTTATTTTATTCTTACATTGAAGAGACAAATTGTTGACACCTTTGATATGACAGATCTTGGTCTTCTCTATTACTTTCTTGGTCTTCAAGTTTTACCTCTATTTGATGGTTTGTTCCTCTCTCAATATAAATATGTATTGGACCTATTAAACCATTTTAAGATGGCCAAATGTAAGTCATGTGCTACCGCTTTTCAGTCAAGGATTAAATTGACCAGAGATTGTTAGTCACCCAAAGTCAATGCCACTCTTTATCGACAATTGGTCAGTATCCTTATTTATCTAACTCACAGTCGACCTGATATTTCCTTTTTTTGTTAGTGTGGTTTCTCGATTTATGCAGGATCAACACATCAATCATTGGAAAGTTGCACAACAAATTGTTTGTTACATCAAGGGTACCTCTCATCTTGGTATCAAGTATTATCGCTATTCAAACTCGCTAGTTAGCTTCANAGATCTTGGTCTTCTCTATTACTTTCTTGGTCTTCAAGTTTTACCTCTATTTGATGGTTTGTTCCTCTCTCAATATAAATATGTATTGGACCTATTAAACCATTTTAAGATGGCCAAATGTAAGTCATGTGCTACCGCTTTTCAGTCAAGGATTAAATTGACCAGAGATTGTTAGTCACCCAAAGTCAATGCCACTCTTTATCGACAATTGGTCAGTATCCTTATTTATCTAACTCACAGTCGACCTGATATTTCCTTTTTTTGTTAGTGTGGTTTCTCGATTTATGCAGGATCAACACATCAATCATTGGAAAGTTGCACAACAAATTGTTTGTTACATCAAGGGTACCTCTCATCTTGGTATCAAGTATTATCGCTATTCAAACTCGCTAGTTAGCTTCAGTGACTCCGACTAGGCCGGCGACAGTGATCATCGGAAGTCCACTTCTGACTATGTGTTTCACTTTAGCATTGGACCCCTGGTTTCATCGTGCAAGAAACGAAAGTTAATCTCTCTGTCAACTACAAAATTTGAGTATTGTGGCATCATTAATGCAAGTACAGAGGTAATTTGGATTCGCCAACTCTTGTGTGAGCTTGGGTTTCCTATTCAGGACTCAACTACTCTTTATTGTGACAATCAAAGTGCAATTTAGGTTGTTGATAATCTTGTTGCACATAGTAAGATGAAGCATGTTGAACTTCATGCTCACTATTTGAGACAATTGGTTCAATAGAATGTTTTCACTCTTGTCTATTGCAAAAGTGATGATAAGATTGGTGATATATTTAAAAACCATTGTACGAAGCTAATTTTGTTATGCTATGCAATATGCTCATGCTTCAGACAACTATAATTATGGGGCAATGTCCTACTGACGTAATTTCATCTCCTAAACGGATCTAGATTATTTTGAGAACGAAATGAAAGTGAATATATAACAACGAAATATACAGAGATATTGCAATAAACACATAGGTACAGTAATGCAATTTTTTTATTAATGAGAGAAATGTATAGAAACTGTAAAATTATAGAGTGAATGACTCGCTAGAATGGTCACATCTTATCTCTGAGAAGAGATGTGATGGCTACGCTCATTCGCCAGAAGATGATGATGTTTACAATGAGGCTTTAGAGGCATTTTTAACATAAAGAAAATCCAAAAACCTAACCTCGGAAGGTGAAACGCCAAAAGGTTTGCGGGCCCAGATGGGGGTAGTTGATACGTAAACTTCCCAAGGGCGTAACTTTTGCATACGATCTCTATTTGGGGTGCATGATAGCTCCTTGGAAAGGTATATCTGGTAATTACACATTTTGTTGTCACACTTTGGATAAAACCTACAGTGTGACTATGGAGGGCCCAAAAAATGTTGTTTAGGGCCTCAAAATGACCCCGAAAGTTTAGGAACCGAAAACATGTAGAAAAGCTGCCAAGGTGGAAACCCTTGTTTTGAGCCAGCGGAATAGGTGGGTGGCCACCGATTTCCACCTGGATCATTCTTCCCTCCTTAGGAATAAATGGTATCCATTGCGTTAAGTTCCAAAGGAATTTTTTGTTGAATCTGAACCTTGATGAGTTGCTTTCCTTGCTAAAGAAGTTGTCTTGCTTAGCTTGGTGAAGGTTGTTATGAACCTGTTGTTGGTGGGGTTGGATCCATTTAACCAATCTAGCTACATGATTTTCCTAAGTATGGGTGGACTCTATCGGTGAAGATGCAGCATGAAGAACATGAAGAGATTTATTATAACTTGGTTTGTCTGGGCAATGTGGAGGCACCCTAGTAGGTGCAGTACGAATATCTTGGTGCTCTTTTACAATCTTATTGATTTGTTTCTACTGGATAGAAGGGTCTTGGGTCGAGGATGAAGTGGTTGAAATTTTCTTCTCTTTTGACCATATTGTGAAGAGGCTAAACTTTGTGGTATGGGAAATTACTTCGCAGCACTATTTTGTTGGGACAATAGTCAGAACTATCTCTGGTATCTTATAGAGTTGACCCCCCAGAGTAATAATGATGCTATGAGGTTGAGACTCATAAACAACATTACGCTTCCACATATATGGCTGGCCTAAAATAACATCATATACTTCCAGTGGGGTAACATCACACAATACATCATCCTTGAAGGGTTTGATGTCGTAGGACAGGCGACACTGTTGGCTGACACAAAGATCTTGACCTTGGCGAAGCCATCCAATGTTGTATGGTTTTGGGTGTGTTGTTGTCAGAAAATCCAACTTTTTGACGACCTCTATTGAGATGAGGTTATTCTGGCTTTCGTTATCAACAATAAAATGCAGCGGGGTCCCCTTCACCCACATTTCTGAATGGAAGAGGAACTCCTTCTCCTCAGGATCCTCTAGTTATTCTGGATGGATTGTTGTAGTCGTGACAATAGCAGTGGGTTCTACATCAATTATATGTCTCCTTTTATTATTGTTTGAATCAGAGTCTGATTCAAGGCTCGGCTCTATTTCTTTGAGTTCAACCACCAATGACTATTTTGAGCGACATTCATCGGTGTTGTGCCAAGGGCTTTTGTTGAAGTTGCACCACTTCCCAGTATCTTTTTTCGTCTTCCCGTTACCCTTCTTTTCTTGTGGCTTGGACTGGTGGTCTTGAGGTTGGTTGTTCTACAAGTTAGGGTTGTATTTACCATACTTTGGTTGTTGAAGATTTGCAGACTAGAACTCCCGCTTGTTCTGTTGCTTAAATTTCTGCTCGATTTTGACAACATATTGATAAGCGACTCCCAGTGATGAAATGTCTAGAAATTCCATTTCAGTTTGGATGTACCTGAGCCATGCAGTATTTTAGAACTAGATGTTGCTTAGAGTCTTTGATACCTAGCATGATGCGCAAGGTATGGAATGCATTTGTGAACTCCGACATCGTTTGGCCCCTCTCTTGATACAACGTGGTCCATCTCATGTACTATTCATCATAGTCTCCCACAGGATAATATTTCTCCTTGACCGTATCCATAAAAAATCCGAAGTAGAGTATGATTCAAGAAGAAAACCCTGATCGAATTAGGATACTCAAGAACCCGACAGAGGAGATGAATGTAAGCCACTCATCGGAGGGAAGACCGATCGCAGTCGTCAAATTGACTTCACTATCCACTGGAGTTAACAGATCAAACACCAATCGTTCAATTAGATCGATGGTCAGGGATCGTTGCAGAGCGGGAAGGTGAAATTAACGGACGTGCTAGTTCACGGCTTGCAATCAACCAACACCGTCGATCTCGTCGAGGTGGTAGATCAATGACCAAGATTAGACAAAGTCCGGAGAACACTTTCTAGATTGCGGAGATTGGGCTCCGCAATCATTGTGAACCGTCGATTTGTGAACAAAGATTGATGGTTGGGAATCATTGCGGAGCATGAAGGCGAAATTTACGGGCGTGCTAGTTCACAACCTACAATCAACCAATGTCGTTGATCTCGCCGGGGTGGAGAATCAATGACCACGATTAAAGACTCGGGCGAGCACTTTTCATATTGCGGAGATTGAACTCTTCGATAAAGAGCGAGCATATTGGGATTCCGCAATTGCTGTGAACCGTCGATCTGTGAACGATCCGTGGGAGAACCTGCAAGGAACCCACACGTTAATGTCATGTAAAACTTGTACTGTGATTGGGTTATGTGGTTGAATTTATCACATCGAAGTTCTGTATCAACCTAAATTATCGGTCAAACACTTATGTGTTGGAAGTATTATTATTTGGAAATCGTGTGGTTTAAAATCGATTGAGGGATAAGATCGACGACCCGCGATCATTGTGGAGATTGCATATGCACACGGGTTAACATCGAGACATGTACCCATAATTTAAATTCAATATAGCGTTGTTTTCAGTTTGTGATCCTATCATAGATCAAATGGCCCATATTCATTGCGGAGATCAGAAGGATAATTAAACCGCGAGCTAGTTGAGGTTTCGTAATCCCTTGTAGCCATTGGATCTGGGGGAAGACGAATCTACACCATCGATTTGCAAGCAAGGGGTTTAGCCAGGATCATAACGCCTGGACACAGGAGATGAAAGGATAGTGCCTGAAAAGAATAGAGCTGAGGTCACAACTCTCGATTGCATGGAGAGAAAATGGAGTTCTTTCGGGCCAGTCAAGGAAGATAGAGTTTAACACTTTGCATTAGACTGTGGTCGCGGGGACTGGTTATATGGGAATAAAGGTGCTCATAGTTAGCACATTTCATGGAATTGCTTCGAGGAAATGCATGTTTACATGAGAGGAAGACAATGAACCCTCCATTGAGGAAGGATGACCTTCCAAAAATTTTACTTACATTGTATGGATGTCAAAGGAAAGAAAATTTGGGTGACCATGAGTGTGGGCACCTTGGTTACTAACGAGGAAAGAATGCTTGGTTGCATTCAAGAGAAACTTATAGTTTCATATGTGTCAAATTTGGATCGTGAATAACCTGTAGTAGAAAGCATAGTCTGGCTGCAATAATGAACAAGAATGAATAAGCGACATGGTGAAGAGCTTGGCTAAGCTCCAACACACCATGGAAAAGTTCTTGACATAAATTGTGGCAAACTTGAAATCAATGCAAGGGTGCATTGGGTATGAATGTGGCCATGAATGTTGGCACATTCATTAAAGTCAATTTATACCTGAATTACATTTTGAAAGGTTTGGTAGGATGAAATGATGCATAGGTAAGGGATGATTTTTTTTCTTTTTCCTCCCATGTTTATATAGATGTGGTGCAATTCTTAGAATGCACAAGTTAAGAAAGGTTGTGATGACATTTTAAATGTGGTGAGAATATATATATATATATATATATATATATATATATATATATATATATATATATATATA
>ML822481.1:8031-28469 GCA_009831015.1 Picea engelmannii | reverse complement strand
GAAGCAAGAATAGGGGACTTTGACATTGACTGTACTCTTGATGAAGAAACACAAGTGAACATTATGCCAGAAAGAACTTGGGAAGTTATAAGAAAGCCTGCCATGATCCCTTCCCTAGGAGGAACAAGTTTCTTCAGAGGAAAGCTAGTAAACCTATGTGGAAGGCTTGCTCAGATACCTATGATTGTCAATGGAACTTCGAAAGAGGAAGACTTTGAGATCATTAAATTTGTTGAAGACAACACCCCGTTTACCATGCTCATAGGAAAACCTTGGATCGATAGAGAACAAGCTAGACAAAAAGAGGAAGATAAAGTTTTGGAACAGAAGATGCAAGAGTTAAAATACTTTATAACCAAAAGGATCGCGCACTTGATTGATGAACAGAAGAGCATATCACAGATATTTAATATTAGCAACCCTGATGTCGAAGCTAAGAGAATACTTGAGGATCTACAAAAGATCGAGTTACCTATTTTTGATATAGAAGAAGTATTATCAAGGAACCCTAGGAAAGACTTTCAACAACGTGAAGTAACTAAGACCACAGAAGATAAACATCAGAATAGTAAAAGTATTACTGAGACGAAGCTCACTGGGAAGAAGGCTAAGAAGTTAAGAAAGAAAAGGGATAATACTGTAAGGTTACAAGAGGTTTGAGAGGACACTTCGCAGCAAGAAAAATTGCAGAATTGGAGCTTCGCCGAGATATCAAAACAACGACATAGAGTACTTTTCCATGATGAAGCAATATAACCGTTGGAACCGATGTACCCGTTTGACCGCCACTCCAAACAGATCGAAAAGCAGTTATGGGTTACCACTAGACTGTTGGATAGCACCAGAACAGATAGAACGGAGTTAATGAAGGCCCCATGTCCATTGGAAGTAGACCGTTGCTGAGATTGCCTACTTAACCCATCACGCCACACACCGAGAATACTTTTTGCTAACTGAGAATTTGAGCGTGAACCCTGAGATTTACTTACCCTGAGATCATTGCCTTACTATTCACTATAGTATCTGAATTCCTTTTGCACCCGAGCCAGCTGACCCAAGTTTGTATGTCGGACGAGCTTAGCGCTGCTGAGAAAATTGTTGAAGAAGTTCTAATTGATTTAATGACTGAGAGAGTCATGTCAGAACGCAGAATGTCTACAAGTGTATAGGCATCATCCTCGGGTGCACTGCCAGCTTCCCCCTCCACTGCTCGAGCAGGACCATCCCGACCGCCTTCGGAAAGACGATCTAAGCTCGGAAATGACTTCGTCACTATGAAGATGATCCCAAGCATCTTGCCTAAATATATCCCACCACTAAGCGGAACAGTGAATTGAGACACTGTACCCATAGACATCGACTATGCTGTAGTCATTGTGTACCTCCCGAAAGGGGTGCACGTAGTACATGCTGACCAGGAGAAGCTCAACGCACTAAAATTTAGTGATTTTAACCTTGGAGATCGCAAGGTTTACAATATGATATCCCTGCACAAGTACTTGACTATTAAAAAAGGAAATAACCCCAATATTGTACCGCAACAATGGACCCATAACCTTGCGCAGTCAACCCTCCTCAACGTAATGAAGATTCCACATTTCGGGAGGCATCAGGAAGTAAATGCATGCGTTAGAATGTTGTTGTCCTACTACCACATAGGATACCTATGGTTGGACCACCGCATCACTGTGGATCCGATTCTGATCAATCGGATCACTGGGCTAAGCATGCAGGGCCCTGACCCGTAATAATTTTACCCTGGAAAGACAACAGATCACGCTCTCGCTCAATGAATAAAAGACACATATGGCGATCTGGAGAAAGGCATGCGAGGTTATAAGTTAGCCTCCATTGAGAATGAAACAGTGCGCTTTGGTTGCCAGCCGATTGCAGGAAAGTTAGTTCGAAAAAACAGACCTACACAGGTGATCGGATTTGTAGTTGACCTCGCAGAGAAGTGCGCAAAGGGACTACAAATGAACTGGGCAAAATACCTTATAAATAAGCTAGAGCTTGACTGTAGACAAGCGCAGGACCAAGGGTATGAGTTCCACTTTAGCTGGTTGCTCATACTCATTACTTTCATCGCTTGGGAATTGCCCGAGGGAGCCACTTTTCCAGAGATCAAACCCTTCGAACCACTGGCCGTGAATTTCTGTACGCTGTGGTACTCCAACAACATGAACAAATAGTGGCAGTCCAATGTCGTCTTCCACACTTACTACACTCAGTTGAAGAATTCCATTCAGTCTACACCGCACATCACACCCAACATGCTTCATAGGTTTAGAGCTTTGATGAAATTCAGTGTAGATCGTCACTTCACCTACATCACAATGCGCACAGATGAGCACAAACACCAACTCCAGTCATATTACAAGCTGACAGAAGATGACTTGGAGGAGATTTCCAAGGAATGGTCGATAGACCTCCTTGTTGCAGCAGACCCCGCAGAGATGTTTGATGTAGATAGCCCTGAATCTATGCCAGATACACCAGGACTGCACAAGACTAAGAAGGATGTGGAAGTTCAAGATATCCACAACACATGCATGAAGACTGCTTTACTCTCACTTGCGAAGGGAGGTGATGACGAAGAGCTAGGGGGCACATAATTTGAGCAGAACAAAGGCGAGGTTACTCCAACTAGAGATGAGGAAGATCCCTCCAAGAAAAGGAAGATTACCCCACCAAAGCCCTCATCCCGAAAGAAAGCTAAGGCCATCCGGACCATGCTTAAAACTACTCTTACCCCGGATGATTTCGAATTCTTAATTGCCACACTGAATGATTTTTCACTAGAGCTCGCAGAAAAGCAAGAAGCAAAGCAGGAGGAGCTATTCCGCTGGATCGCGGGCGAACTCAAAGAAGTGTAGCAGGTACTTCGGTCCATCCAAGCAGTTTGTACGACGCCCTTAACAATGTAAATACCAAGAACAGGCGATGAGCCCACTCAATTACGCCAGATCGTCGAGAAAGTCGAAGCTCGCCTTCGACGAGCTTAAGAAGACATAACGCAAGCCACCCAGGATTTGGCGCAAGAACATAGCGCACATGGAGAACAACGGAGGAAGGCAAAACAGGAGCAACTTGCCTTACAAGCAAAGTGGGAGGAGGAAAAAACACAGTTATAGTAGAGCAAGGACCAGTTGCTAGCAGAGTAACTTGAAGTACAGGAAAGAGTTCACAAAGCATTGCGCTTTGTGATGATCATAGAAGTGAAGATGGAAGATCGTCTCCCACAACAGGTGACCCAATTGGAAGAAGTAATCCAACAACTTCAACAATGCATCACGGATCTGGAGCTCTGTACCGTGCCTGAGACACCCCAATAGATAAGAGATCTAAGAGAGGCCACTGCTCGAAGCGCAGTCTACTGATTAAAAACCTTGGCTTCAAAATGTAGGCAGCTAAGCACTAGAAGTGCCCAAACTTATGAAACCCTCACAGAGAATCTAGAATTGCAGACATTGGAGGAAAAACTCCAAGAATCAAAGCAACATGCAGATGTGCTACAAGCGTAGCTGAAGTCCGTGACCCCAGTCAAAATAATGAAGAGGTTYGCAGAACAACGCATAGCCCAACAACAAGTACACACAGTGCAAAGTAAAGTAATGGAAGTCTCTCAATGACTGCAACCACTCCAAGAGAAGGCATGCCAACTGTTCACCGAAATTGAAAGCCAGGGAGTTGAACTTGAACAGAGTGTCATCACTGCAGAACAATGCCTGGAAGGAACGCTCAATGACACAATATTGATTCAATCCAGGTACAAGGTATCCAAACCTTGTCACTCCCTAGATCCAAGAAAGAAGTTCAGTCTTTTTTGGGGAAAATCAATTTTCTGAGAAGGTTTGTTTCTAATTTTGCTGAATTGTATAAATACATTACAACTATGCTCAGGAAGGGGAATGAAGTGAAATGGGCTGCTGAGTCCAGAGATTCTTTCAACCAAATCAAGAGGGTGTTGACTGAAGCACCTGTGCTCATCAACTCAAATTACTCCAAGGATGTTCTCATTTTTTCCTTTGCTTCATCTGATACAGTAGCAACAATTTTATTACAAAATAATGCCGAAGGGTTAGAACAACCCATTGCGTTTTTCAGTAGGGCATTGAGAGATGCTGAACTAAAATATGACATCATGGAAAAACAAGCCTATGCTTTGGTAAAAACCCTCAAGGCTTTCAGGGTCTATGTTCTACATTCAAGATTCATTGCATATGTCCCTTCAGCTTCTGTGAAGGAGATTCTCATTCAGCCTGACATAGACGGAAGAAGGAGTAAGTGTATTGCCAAAATCCTTGAATTTGATCTTGAAATAAAACCCACCAAATTGGTTAAAGGCCAAGGTTTAGCTAGGCTTCTGGCTGAATCTAATTGCAAATCTTTGGGGGTTAATTTCATCAACACTTGCTCAGAAAATTAGCAAGCTGAGATGTCTGATAAAGGTTCTCAAGTTATCCCCCCATTGACATAATGTACTTGGTACAAGGACATTATATTTTTTCTACAAAAGCTGCGTCCTCCTCATGGTATGGACAAGAACAAGGTAAGGGATTTAAAGCTCAAATCAATTAAACATTGTCTTATTGATCAAGTCTTGTATTGGAAAGATCCTCTGGGAGTGATTTTGAGATGTTTAGACCCACAAGAGGCCCAAAAGATTATGTTTGATTTTCATGATAGTTTATGTGGGGGACATCACTTCTGGAGAACCACATCCTATAAGATTCTCAGGGATGGATATTTCTGGGCTATTATATTCACCGATGTTTGTGCAAAGATCAGGGCTTTTGTTAAGTGTCAAAAATTCTCTAGAAATCATCAACCCAAGTCTTTATCATTGAAGATTGTGGTAGCTTTAGGACCCTTTTAGCAGTGGGGCCTAGATTTTATTGGGGAAATTCATCCTGCTTCAAGTGGTCAGCACAAGTGGATCTTGACTGCCATGGATTACCTTACCAAGTGGATAGAAGCCATCCCCATAAGGAATTCTTCCCACAAGGTAATCATTGGTTTTATTGAGGATATTATGGCTAGATTTGGTTGTTCGAACATGATTTTCACTGATAATTCTGCATCTTTCAAGGATGAACCATTGATTTAGTTTTTTGAACAGTTCGGAATTGCATTGATTCACTCTACTACTTACTACCCTCAAGGGAATGGACATGCAGAGTCCTCTAACAAGATCCTTATAAAAATAATCAAAATATTGTTAGAGGACAACAAGAAAGCATGGGATTCAAAGCTCAAATTTGCTTTGTGGGATGATAGAGTGACAACGAAGAGGTCTCTTGGTGTCTCTCCTTTTCATCTTGTGTATGGAGTTGAGGCCATTTTTCCTTCTCATCTTGCCTTGCCCGTGGAAAAATTCTTCCAAGACTACCAAGGGCAACTTGATGATATGATCAGAAGGATACAACAACTGGTAGAAGTGGAACAAACTAGAGAACAATTACTAGACAAAGCACATGACCATCAACAGAAGATCAAGAAAGCCTTCGACATGAAGGTAAGTAAAAAAGATTTCCAGTCGGGAGATCTAGTACTCAAATGGGATGCGCCCAAGCAGGACAAAGGAAAGCACGGTAAATTTGAAGTCTTGTGGATTGGGCCATTCAAAATCTCTGAAGTTTTTTCAAATAATACTTACAGGTTGTAGAATTTGGAGGATGCTGACATTTTTGGTGACCCTGTAAACGGGCATTTTCTGAATATTTTCTTTGTTTGAGCCATGAGTGGCTTTCACACCATTGTAAATATCATTCTTCTTTTTGTTTTAATAGCTGACTCCATAACCCAATGGTAAGGCACTGAAGCTACTAGAGTTCTTAGAACTTTGTAGGGAGGTCTCTATCCCCCATGGAGCCTATGTTAGCACAAGCTGTTGATAAATGGTTTTGTTTCCTTAGGAAATAAACCCTTGGTGGAGAAATGAGGGAAAGGGGTTATTTCACGACCCACTTTATTCTTTTACCCTAAGTTCTTGGGCGATTTGATGCTTTGGCGTGTTGCGGCTAAAGGGCGTGCTCAGATCTACGACTGAGTGAGGTGTGCTCAGATCTACGGTCCACATCCAATATTAGACCCCCCAACCTTTCTACCTTTAACGAGGGGGGGTCCGAGTTGGTGGTTTTCTAGCGTGGTCCCCCCACTATCGTGTCGCCTCCACAACAACTCGGACCCCCCCCGCGCTTTATCGCTTACCGCCTACCCCCCCTTCGAGATAACTGTCAGAATGCTTTCCCATACTGCTCGTGCTCCCGTTGACATCTGTCCTGCACTCGCCTGACTACATGCATGTTCCTTCCCCACTGTCATTTATCCCCCTCTCACTTCCCGACATCTGTCTTCCACTTGCACTCCATGTCATCTCCACCACCATTTTTCGTTTCCCCCTGTCACCTCCACTACCTATCACATCGCTCTACCAACCCATCCTTCCCCTTCGCTACATCACCCTCGCACCTTTACACCTCATCTCCTGCATGCTGACACTCACGCATTCCCAGTCACCGCCAACCACAACCTCCCATATGGCCACCATTCACTCGTTGTCACTTGCAATTTTGCACCAAACACCTCGCCAACTCATCATCATTATCGTCCACCTTCGCCTGCCAGTGTTCACTGCAAAATCAAAACAAGATATAGGTGTCGAGTTGACTCAGGCCTGTCCTGATCCTGATGCAGGTAGTTAATGAAAGTGAGGGAGGTGGTTGAAGTATCATCTCCCCCCATAAATGGAAATCTAGAAAGGACTGGCAGATCTGAGCTTGCATCCGATAGAAAGATGCATGCGCAGTTTGACAGAGAAGGTCCAGATGAAAGAGCTCGCGTCTGATAGAAGACTGCATGCACAATCTGCAAAGAAATCACATACGTAAATCCTTGAATGCATGACTCGATCACTCCTCTGGTGGTCGTAGTTAGTCCAAGTATAAACATGTATTTTTGATATTTTATTAAGGTTGATGGCTGAGCAAGGCTCCCACATTGTAATGTTTTGATGAAGCACACTGGTTCTCTGGTTATGTACARGATTTGAGACTTCTTGTTTAATATAAGTYAGCTTCTTTTCACTTCTCTGTAAATAGTTGTGCTAAGACACTTGGGCATGGAGGATCCAACCGAGGGTCGTTATGCTGTTTTAATGAAGGTTTGATTGCAGCRGTATCGTGACCAGTTTTAGTCAGTTTTCTTCTTCATCTTATTTTCCTCTGATATTGAAGTGTCCATGATTGAAGGATTCACATGGATTGTTATAGCTGTATTGTGATGGATGTTTGATTACARTGTTGTTATGGTGTTATTCTGTTTCCTAAAACTTTGAATCTAGAAGGATCTTGTGTTTGAAGTTTTTCCTCCTTAGGCTGCTTGAATACCTGATGTCCATAGTAGACCTCTACATTTTCCTCACCAAAGTCTTCCTTCTACTCACCTTTACTACAACTTATTGACTGAAGTTGATCAAGACCTCAATTTCTTGTGCGTGCTAGTCTAGTTTTCTAAGTTAAAATGATATTGTCTTGAGTCTGATCCATTTGACCTTTTTAAACTCAAAATCATAGTGACATATAAACTGATGGGTACTGGGCTTACCTTCAATGCAATTTGAAGGCGACTCTCAGTGCTAACAGGTTAGGTTTTCACTCACTAGTGGAGAGTGTAAGTTATAGAGTAATATGACAATGTGTATGTTGTAGAGAAGTTAGAGCTTCAGTTTTATTTTGTATTAGTTATGGGTATGTTCAGATATATTATGTGTAAAAACCCGAGAGAGAATGTAGATCTAAAGCGCCAAACATGTCTTTTTTTTTACTATTAATGCATATTGAGCAGGCTTTGGCCTATGTGTATGAGAATATATTTGAAATCCTTTGAGCTTAATGAATAAAATATGAAGCACATTTATCTCTACATCTGATGAGTTATGACATGACTGCATGCTTGTTTTAGATTATTCTATGTAGTAGCTTGTGGTAGTTATGAATGACTAAATGACTAGTTGACAAAGGTTTCTTGCATGTTTTGTTCCTTCACACCCTACATAAGACCAATGGTATTTGTGATTCTCATGGCGTCTCGGGTGAGACCTTCTAAAGTCCTTGAAGATTGAATATGCCAATGCCTATGAAGTTTTGTTAGTAAATTATGCCGATCAAACTCTAGGTTTGATACCCCCTAGTCGAGCCAAAAAATTGTTTTGTTGTTGAGGAGCTAAGGAGGCAAGATGAGTATAGGAGCGGAGAAAAAAAAGAAAGGGGTGAGTAACAAGTATTCATGACCAACATGAAGAGGAAAGAAGCCACACCATAAGGGTGTGTGAGAGAAAATTATGTGCTAGAGAGAAGCATAGAATAAGAGAGGCCATCAAAGAGATGTGGAATTAAAATTAAGGTATCAAGAGAGGATACCATAAGTAGTGGGAGTAAGTTCGAATAAGATGAAGTCAGATCCCCTTGGCCAGTAAGAGATGTAGTCACATCAGCGGAAGTTGGGGCACATAAAAATAGCACCAACGCAACAAAATATACCGATGGAGCCCTCTAAGAATGGGAAGAGGCCTTAGAACTTATGGGAATAATTGTGTGAATAGAGATAGGGAGATCTTTTGGATCCCTCATCGAACAAGATGAAAGAATATGATGGAACCCTCTCTTTGAATCACCCCCCTTGTGCATTTTTCATCAAGAAGAAATAACAAAAGAATGTGCAAAGGTAAGAGAAGCAGAAAAAGAGAGATAAGTAGAGACGAGTGAAGGATAAGTTGAAGTTAGTGACACTTTGCAAGGAAGAGCATCAATATTAGCAATTATGATACCCCAACTAAATCCACAGATTGTAAATATATTGTATATGTGATACTTAGGCTAGTGAGCCGGTATGTTTGGGTCAGAGTGCCTGTAAATATGATCAAAATCTAGAGAGCTTGTATTATAAAGTGTACATATGCACTAATTAATAAAATAACAACACAACTGTGGACCAAGGGACAAAAATAGTATGGGGGGATAAGACTCCACGAGTGGGAAAGAGGGCTAAGGGTTAGTAAAGAGAGCTTAAGCCAAGGAGGCTAAGAAAATATAGTATAATAATTCCCTAATCCTTTATATTATTATATTATATTAATATAAGATTTTATATTATTATATTATATAATATAATATAAAAAAGGAACATACTTATTTAAAAAGGGGGAATTTGGTTTAATTATCCATTCTATTTATTCACTCCATTCTTACCNAAAGAGGGCTAAGGGTTAGTAAAGAGAGCTTAAGCCAAGGAGGCTAAGAAAATATAGTATAATAATTCCCTAATCCTTTATATTATTATATTACATTAATATAAGATTTTATATTATTATATTATATAATATAATATAAAAAAGGAACATACTTATTTAAAAAGGGGGAATTTGGTTTAATTATCCATTCTATTTATTCACTCCATTCTTACCATGCTGACTACAAGAGTTGCTCTGGGGAAGACGATGATCAGAGACTACAATTTTTTCCCTATGGATCCTAGGTGGATCTGGGTGTGTGTACACTCTCCTTGGGTTTCCTTGGAGAAGGCTAGAGTCTTGGAGGGAGAAGTGTGGGGATAGGTTCCCCGATGTGAGGCTTGGAGGGTACCTAGAGACCTCTGAAGGAAGCTGGAACTCCTAGAGCCACAATGATATGAGACTTCCTGGTCGACCTATACTGGAGCCCTGGAAGGGTAGTGTTGCAGCTTGAGGGATTGTAGTGCAGAGAAGGGGGCACACTACCTTGGGTTGTGCAGTCTAATGGGGAATGGGATACTTTTGGTTGGAGTGATATTGAGGTTTGGTACCTTGGCCTAGATCATATTGGTATTGATTGTGGACCATGGTTGACATAGGAAGCCTTTGTCCTGGTGGAGTCAGATACCTAGCTCGAGGCTTATCCACTGCTGAGAGTTTATGAGTAGTGAGAACTATGGCTGGGTGGAACGTCGTAGGTATGTAGCCAATCGGTGGATTTTTAAGAGATAAGTACTATGTTCCTGTGTTTATGTTAAATGCTATGTTGTATGGTTTATACTATGTATTATATAGTGATTTTTATATGGATTTGTATGTTATCTAGCATGTTTTGATATAAATGTGGAAGTTATGGTGAATGTTAGAGGGAAATTAGTGAAATTTCCCCGTGCCTTTCCATCCCAGTAGACACTGACGTGGATGAATACACTACAAAGTGGTATTAGAGCTCTGGTTTCAACACTTGACTTGCTTGGGCTACAAACATAGTGAAAAAGTTAAATTTGTAGAGTATGCCTGCAAACTATTTGAAAAAATATCCCAACCAGATGTAGTTCCATGGATTTCTATAATTTTAGGTCTAATTGCTCTTGGAATGGATGAAGGGTGTGATGTGTTTGAAAATACGCCTGAATGAGATACAATTGCATGGATTGCAATGATTTTGGGATATACCCATAATGGTGATGTTCTAGAAATGTTAAAATTTTTAGCCAAGTGGGAATTTGAATTGACATACATTCACTCATTGATCCAGGTGGATATCGATGGCCACCCACCTTTTCCAACTGGCTCAAAACAATTTTCTGGCAATTTTGGTAATTTACTATTTTTGGCAGTTTTTCGGGTCTTGAACTTTGGGTTTGGGTATGTTCCAATTGGAAAATTTCATCATGAGATTTTCATCAATGGTTGTATTCCTCAGATAGATCTTTCCAATGGGCTATCATACGCCTAAAACGGAGATCGTATGCAAAAGTTACAACCCCAGGAAGTTGATGTACCAACTTACCCAAACGGGGCCCACATGAATTTTGGCGCTTCATCTCCCAGGGTTAGGTTTTTGGATGTCTAGGGTTTTTGATATTCCTGTTTATTGTAAAAATGCCTTTAGAGTCTCATTGTAACTATCTTCTTGCGAATGTGAGTAGCCACCACATCTTTTCTTAGAGATAAGCAACCACCATTCTAGTGAGTCTTTCACTTTGTATTTTTACAGTCTCTGTACATTTATTTCATTAATAGAAATCATGTATTACTGTATCTCTGTGTTTATGGTTGCATCTCTGATACATTTCTATTATATTATTGGATATCCATGATATCTCTGTGCATTTATTTATTATATCTCCACTCTCATTTCGTGTCGAAAATAACCCGGATCAATGGTATCAGAGCAGGCTGCTCTTGATCATTTTCAATGCATGTCCCCAACGAGGCCCGAGTATAACAAGTTGGGTCTCGATCTTGTCTCTCTTGAAGACAATCGCTCTCTCATGCCCAAGAAACCCTCCATGGCGGAAGAAAATAAAAATGATGGAGAAGACAATCCTATCAATCTGTTGCTTGAGCAAGCTCTCACGTGACAGATGGACGAAATGATGGAGAATTTTTCCCACATCCTACAATGCCTGCCGATAGAAACATGCAAATATTCATCAAACAACCACTTTGGAAGCACCTCTCCTTTCAAGGTACATGTTAATTTTGATATTCCCATATTTGAAGGTCAGATAGATGTGGATGCCCTAGACAAATGGTTAAATTTGTTAGAAGGTTATTTTTCTATTCATAATTTTCCTAACAGGGAAAAGATCACATTCACACTCCTTAAATCTCTCCCCCATGTCAAACATTGGTGGGAAACTTACTGGGAGCAAATCTTCATAGAGGATTCTGGAACATATGGGGCTGAGCCCACTTGGGATTTTTTTGTGGATGCGGTAAAGGAACAATATTACCCTTTTGGCAACTATGAGGACAAGTACATGAGATGGACCACACTGCGTCTAGAGAGGGACCAAGCAGTTTTGGAGTTCACCAATACCTTCCATACCTTGCACACCAAGCTGGTTATCAAATACTTCGAACGACATTTGGTTCTGAAATACCATGGGGCTCTACATAGATGTAACAACCCTATTTCCCCCAGCTTGTAATTAATCATAAAATAGGATTTACCATGCTAAGGCATGTGGACAGTGTAAATGTATTATTGTTTGAGTTGCCAATAAATTACTGTGGGGGTGAAGCCTTGAAAGTACTGGCCATGATATCACTAGATGAAAGAATGTGAAAACTATAAGGGAGGGTCATTATATCAAATAACCCCAAAATTCCCTTGATGAGGATAATAAAACTCCTTCGGATCCCAAGGAGAGAAATAAATTAATGAAGAAAGGACCAGTGGTTGAATTATCAACCACTCCCATGAATGGAAGCACGGCCAAAACTGCAGAATGTCAGCCCGAAGTACCACTGGTTATGACATGCCAAGCTGACCAAAGTTCCCTTTTGACAGAAGGAATAGAATGGGTCGAGAAGCATCCTGGAAGAAAGATATACAAATGGATAAGGAGAATACGCATAGCTCTCCAGTGAATAATGAAGAGAAGGCCGCGGGCTTGATGCTGAGTGAGCATCTGATAAACCTCGCCGAGGCCATAACCGAGAAGAAAATCTCTGAAAGTTTTTAGAGAAAAAAACCCGAGCAGAAGCTGAAACAAAGAAAGATTCCTTGAGAATTGAAAGAATTCCCTGGTGATATCATGGCTTGGCACGGGCGTGGCGAGATTACTAAGAATGAATGCCTCTGAGAATATGGTTGGGTGGAAGGACGAACACCCACAATCAGTTAGTTGGCTACCACCTGTAATAGATAAGTAATCACATATCTTGTGTATTTAAGTGGTACTGTGAATTAAAGTTGGATATCCTATGAATGTTGCAGGGATAGATATGTTTTCTTAATGATTTATATTGCATCCCATTTTGGTGTCTGCTTGATTGTATAATTAGGCAAGTAGGAAATTATATGGATGGGATATGTTTTATACTCGTAAATTCTTGCGTTTTGTGGGGGGGATTAAGCTAGAGCCACGAATTGTGAGTTCGTCGACCTTGGGCATAGTTTCATGTACGCATTTCGACCCTCCTAGTTGTTCTGAGTCCCTTGGAGGACAAAGTATGTTAAAGCTTAGGAGATATAGTGAACGTATGCATAGGCTCTCTGCGAGGCAAACAGAGACCAATAACCACTTAAGTTCTAGAGTTGAGGAATGAATGTAAGGGGTGCGCGGAAGGATTCTTCCAAGTGTTACATTTTAGAGAAAGAGCACAAATACCTTAAGCCTTTCAGAGATAACAAATCTCAGGAAAAGTAGCGATATTGAAGTATTGAAAGGGAAGGCTCCTTTGTTCAGATGACGAATGAACGAGAAACTATTGGGAAAGAGCCAAGGTCCATTGTGACCGTTGGATACATAAAGGAGTGTGGGAATTAACCCCTTGAGTCCTCTGGACTTCGCGAGTTCGACAAACTATGATTTCATCGTAAGGGAAGTAAAAATCCCCGAAGTCCTGAAGTCCCGAAGTTAATCTAGACCGTGGATCTCTGATCCATCGGGATCCTTCTCAATCGTCCAATCTATGAGATTCAGAGTCCACGCTTCAGGAGGTTCGCGTGTTAGAGTGACCAAAACCCCGAAGGTGAAGTTACAAAGCACTTAGGAGACATTCACAAAGTTACCGAACACTCTGAAGCTCAGTAAGGAGCGCTTGAGCGAAATTTTCCAGGAGGGCACATACATCCCTTTGAGGAATATAAGGGACAAAGACCTTCGAGGTCCGAGTAGTTGAAGCTTAGAAGAGATAGTGCTAAGAGGGAACAAGAGTAGTACTTATTCCAAGTCCTAAAGCTCAGAAGAGATAAGCGCTTTTCAGAAGTGTAGATGAGGTCCAAGAGACAGACTCATAGGAGGAACAAAGGCCGAGGCTTTTGAATACTTAGAAAATCCTCTAAGCTAGAGGAAGTCAAAATCTCAGGAGGAGGAGCGACAACAACCGTCAGATCAGTTGTGGAGAGGAGCCTGGACCATTAGATCAATGTCCAGTGAACAAAGGAAGCACTTAGGAGAGGAACATATCCCATCTGTTGGATCTGAGCGCGAAGGACCAGTAACCATTGTATCTGGAAGTAAATGCATGAGACTTAACCCTTGTGTGCCCAGGAGAATGGAATTGTCAAAGTCTCGAAGTCCCAAAGTAAATTGGGACCGTCCATCATCAAGAAGGACATATGGTGTAAGATCCATAACTCCGGAGGATTATTGACAAGGAGGACAAATAGCCGAAGTAAACGTCAACCGTCAGATCGTCCGAAGTAGATCTGAACCATCAGATCTAGAGGACAGGTGGCATGAATCTATGGATTTCGAGTGAAGAATTGAAGTAAACGTCGACCATCGGATCATCCAAAGTAAACATCGACCGTCGAATCATCTGAAGTAATCCTCAAGTGTCGGATTTCCAAAGTGAATCTGAGCCGTCAGATTAGTAGCTTCGGGAAATCCATTCGAGAGTTCCTCAGTTGAGATTTGAGATTCGCGAAGTCCGAAGTCCGAAGTCCCGAAAATCTGAAGCAAATCCTAATCGTCCGATCAGCCGAAGTGAAGCTCAGCCATCAGATCGTCCGAAGTGAATATCAAGCGTCGGATCACCCGAAGTGGATTTGATCCATCAGTTCCAAGGGAGACATGGAAAAAATATGAGAACTCCGGATAAATATTCGAAGTAATTCGTAGCCGTCCGATCTAAGGGAGACGTGAAGCAAATCTGTGGAATCCGGGTAAAGACCCGAAGTAATCCTCGATCGCCAGATCAATAGGACACACATCACTGGATTATAGCCTCCAGATAAAATCCATTGGGAAAAAGGGTGAAGTTTGAGATTTGAGATCTCAGAAGTCCGAAACCCGAAGGAGATCTTGACCGTTGATTGAGAAGAGGGCTACAAGACCATTGATCCAGTTGAAAATTCAACCACTTGAAGTAAAAGCAGGGCTGTTCATTAGGAGGACAGGTGTCCACATATCGTCAACTTGGAATATTGAAGTACGAAAGATAACAGGGTTTTGAGAGTTGAAACTCCCGAAACCCGAAATCACGAAGGAGATCTCGTCCGTTGATTTTTGCAAGAGGTCAGATCTGATCCGTGGGTCTGAGAGGGATAGATATGAACTACCAGTTTTTGAAGTGCTATCAAGATCAGGAGATCGATGATCCCGTAGCATTGCGGGCACAGGAGTCGCACAAATGTTAAAATGTTGAGGGCGGGCCGCAATTCAAACTGTGTATTTGAAAAGAGGACACCTGGAGGCTCAAGGAGAATTGCGGGCCGAAAAGCAGTTTGAATCAAACTGCCTTTGTCCACGTCTGCAATCATGTGGTCCCGTAAGGTCATCACCCAAGGTCACATCAAGATGGGGCTTATTCAGAAAAGGAGCTAACACACAGTACTCTGAGATTTCACAGGAGAGTGAAAGGGAAGGCCGTGGGTGCCCTTAAATCTGCACCAAGAAGTCGAAAGGTTCCTTGTTTAATTATAGAATGAGACCATCAAGGTCTCAGAGAGTTGTTTGGCTTCAAAATAGGATATCCTTGACCAGGAGGTCAGAGTGGTTCCCGACTTTCCAAATTAGAAACCATGAACAAAGATTATGTCCTTTAATAAAAGAGAAAATTTGTATGCCCCATCGTGGGTGTGTTACAAATTGGTATCAGAGCATGGTTACAACACTTGGCCTACTTGGGCTCATGTACAAGTTGCATAAGGAGGTATTATTATCTACATTTACTCTTTGAAGAGAAGGACTGCAGATTGAACCTGTGATTTTTGGGAATTCTTGTTGAATTTCAGTAGAAGAATTTCTTTATCCCTTTGTCAAAGTGATAAATACTCTTACCAGAGTAGGGATATGCTAATTGACATTTATAATAAGACTTGAATGTGGATAGCTGAAGGTGTCAAGGTTCTGTCAAGAGCAGCTGAAGCCCAAAGGATGGATGACCTGGTGTTCGTAACATTGCTTCTAAGCATTGGCAGTTGGAACTTCAGGTACTGATGATGGTGGATTATATAATGGTTAATACCTTTGTGGGCTTAAAGGAATCTCATAGGAACATGTAGGATCCTTGGCAGTTATAGTTACTGCTTTATATTAAAAATAGAGTATATAACTCCTTATGACCAGAGAAAAGTGAGATGGGTAAAACCCTATGGACGCTGAGGCAAGAAGGTTTTCTTGCTAGACGTTGTTGCATAAAGAGGAAAGTGACCTTGGTTGGTTATTTCCTTGAGAAAAGGCAACATCAATATGAGATATGACTGTGAGATTAGTCCTGTAAGTGACTTAAATCTCAAACTAAAAGACTCTAATGATTAAATTAAACTATCAAGTGAATGCATGAGGTAAAAAGGTGCAAGAGATGCACCTACTTACACACGAATGTGTATACATGATCATAGGGATGATTGGAAGATCCTTGGGAAAAGGATATACAAGCCTGATATGTCCATGCGTGTGAATGACATGGAAAAGGTGAAAGCAATGGATGAATACTTATCCGTGTTTAATTATACTTGAGTGCATAGGTTTAATGCATTGTGGAGCTTCCTAATATGAAGCCTGATATTAATATCGGTTAGGTATGAATGATATTAAACGTGCAAGTGATGCACATGTATGATGAAAGAATATAGTTATAGATACAATATGGTTGCCCTGATGAGTGAAATATAAAGCAAGAATTGCTCTTTTTAAGAATAAATGAATACTATGGATGCATGGCTGACTCCATTCCGAAGAGTCATGAAAGTTCGGTTCCAAATAACAGCTTGAGGGGGAATGTATTTACTTTCCTCAGGAAATACTAATATAATTAGATAAAAAGGGTAAATGAGCAAAGATGCTATGTTGTCATAATAAGAGACAAATGATTATTCCTTTGATAATCACATGAGAAGGATTGTGAACAATCCTGAGTTGACTGATCTTAAAGGTAGAGATGTAGGTGGGTTGTGAAACATACCTAGGACTGCTACAGGTAGGTTTAGGATTATGAATATGGTTAAGTACATCATGGATGTAAGTTAACAAAACTAGAATATGTATGGATACATAATTTGGGTACATGACAAAGATGCATGTTTATATTCCTTACGAGATATTTGGTAAACTGATGAAGCTAACTCAAGGTTGAGGCCATCACAAATAGTGATGGATATGCAATAAGGAAGTTGCATGCTGAAGGAGTTCCCTATGGAGGAACTGTATGAAGACTCTGCCAGGAAAAAAAAGTCACAACCTTAATGACTACTRAGAATTAAGCAGTGAGCCACAAGCTTATATATATATATATATAAAGTCACAACCTTAATGACTACTGAGAATTAAGCAGTGAGCCAACCTTAATGACTACTGAGAATTAAGCAGTGAGCCACAAGCTTATATATATATATATCTATATCTATATCTATATCTATATATATACCAGAAWCCTGGATTACATTTTGAAAAACATCATGTATGAATAGAAGACTAATAAATGAGTATTGACCATTCTGGTAAYCGAATGGTAATGTGCAAGATGCACAGGTTCATGATCCATTATGAACAAAAGTTTGCTATTAAAGCATGCTGCTATATTCCAAAAAAGGTTAGGGCAAGGCCTAACCAAGGCTGCTCAAGGAAAAGAGTAGGAAGATCCCAACAGGGAGTAAATTGCAAAAGCAGAGAAAAGACAGTGAGGCCTTAGAAATAACTCAGCTGGGCTGAAAAATCTCAGGCAATGTAGAAATAATTTGAAGAAGGGGAGAGCCCTAAATTCTTTTCTGCTGTGTATTATGTTTTTCTCTAGGATGAGAAAACTAGTACGCTGATGAAAGTAATTTTTTTGACACCATAGTGATGATGGTTGTATTACTGTAGAAACGATTGAGAACTATTGTGTTGCACTCATGAAAACATTAAGGATAATGTGATGAAGTGCATACAGATATGCTAGGACATGTCTGCAAATGTTTTATTAATTTAAATGCTATGGTACTTGCATTTTTAATTTACATGACGACTAATGTGTTTATGATGTATGCCATGTGTAGAAAGAAATAGATTGGAACTGTTGAGAAAGGCAGTTGCCAATAATGAACAACCTCAATTAGAGGATGACTATGAGAAGGTTCTTGTTGAAAGATTGTTGAAGGGATTGGGTAAGAATCCCTTTTGAAATGTTTTATGGTCTTAATGTTATGTATTAAATGTTGAAAGGAAGTTGTATGCATTGGATACCCAAGTAGGGTATGATTCAGGAAGGAGAACCTGAATGATGGAGGTGTGAAACTCTGGTAGTAAAGACTGATTGTAATCCTCAGAAGAATTCATGAAATGAAATGTCAAGAATACATGGACCAATCAAGGAACGATTGGAAAAAAAAGTGCTCATAGATAGCATGTTGCATGGAATTGCTTCCAGGAAATGCATGTTTGCATAAAGGACAGACAATGGATTTCCATTGAGGAAGGAGGACCTTCCAACATTTCTACTTACATTGTATAGGTGTTAGAGAAAACCAAATTGGGTGGCCATGAGTGTTGGCACCCTAGTTATTAATGAAGGAGGAATGCTTAAAGGCATTCATGTGAAACTTGTAGTTTCATATGTACTGAATTGGAATCATGATTATCCTGTAGTCGGAAGCATAGTCCTGCTGCAACAATGAATGGGAATGAATAAACCATATGGTGAAAAGCTTGGCTAAGCTCCAACGCACCATGACAAAGTACTTGTCGTAAAGTGTGGGAAACTTAAAATCAATGCAAAGGTGCATTGGGTATGAATGTGGCCACAAATGTTGGCACATTCATTAAGGTCAAGTGATATTTGAATTACATTCTGAAAAAATTGGTAGGTTGAAATGATGCATAGGTAAGGGATGATGTATTCTTTTTGCTTTGTATCCTTAAAATAGATGTGATGAACTGTTAGTATGCATGGTTTTGAATATAGATATATATACATGGATGCATGAGAGACTAACAGCTTGTTTGGCCGAGGAATGTTGAAATTGCAGGAGGAAATGGGTCTTGGATATGGCAGTATTGTAAGCCCATAAGGAAGACCAATTTTCGACTGAGCCAAACTGCAAGGAATGGTATTTCATTTTTGAGAAAGTGAATTTGATTGTTATTATGCACAATTCTAAAATTGTTTGTGATGACGTTATAAAGGTGCAATAAAAATGTATGTGTATGGAAAAGATAACAATTTGTTTGACTGATTGAAGTTGAAAGTGAAGGAAGAAAAGGGGTCTTGGATATGGTAGCATTGTAAGCCCATAAGAAATACCAACTACCTGTTGAGCCAAACTGCTATGGGAAGGAAAGTCCCATATTTGTTTCCTGTGTGAAACAAATATGGAAACAAAATGTGGAATTTGGAAATTTGCAGGTGACGAAATTACAATAAAATTTTGAATTTAAAATTTATAATGTTGTTCGACAACATCGGTATTCCAACATAGGACGAACACCTTCAGTAACCACTCACATAACCAGATAAAATATCAACACACCAATGTCTTCACGTGGTAAAACTCCTACGGGGAAACATCCACTGCCCCAGCCAATGCGACCACTTGGAGCAGTTTATTAATGCAAAGAAAAAGATTACAGAGAGATTTTACAAGAGAGTTTCTCACAATTGATCATCGACAAATGACCCTCCATGATCTTTAAATAGATATCATGGACCAATCGGGTGTTAAGACACATATCAATGGCTTTTAAGATTGAGGAGAGTATGAACTGTCGGATCACTCTATGTCGGGAACATATCGTGACCGTCCGATTTCCTAACTACAAATGCATACTAATGCATACTAAAGAAACACACTAGAAAACACACTTTTACCTAACGACACAATAGACCATGTAGATCTTACTAACTCTTAAGTGTCTAAATATCCTAACATCCCCCCTTAAGAACAACTTGGGATAGGATTGAATTATTTACAATAGTGACACAATAGGAGAAGGAAGGAGGCATTAGAGCCTATCCCCCCTTAATGACAACTTCCTGAACTCCTAACATAGATTGAAGTTTGGAAAACTTCGCTTCTGTAAGAGACTTTGTGAAAATGTCTGCAACTTGATCTTCTGTAGGGAAAAGAGCACTTCAATAACTTGATATTGAATGAGCTTTCTGATGAAGTGAATGTGTAGCTCGATGTGTTTGCTACGCTGATGTTGAACTAGGTCTTTGGAGATATTGATGGCACTCTGATTGTCACACCAAAGGCTGGTAAGATGTTGGTGCTGGAATCCAAACTCTGAAAGGATCTGTCGAAGCCATAGGGCTTCTTGACTTGCATTTAACACCGCTCGATACTCTGCTTCTGCTGAAGAAAGTCTTACAGGCCCAAGTGACAGGTCTTGAACCAAGGATGAAAACATAACCTGCAGTAGACTTCCGATCATCAGGGTCGTCGGCCCAATCTGAATCAGTGAAACCAACCAATAAAGGAGTCCCCCCTGAACTATAATGTATCCCAAACTGAACTGTATCACAAACATAGGGAAGTATCCTT
>ML822480.1:91848-113566 GCA_009831015.1 Picea engelmannii | reverse complement strand
TTCTCCATTCTTGATTCACCTTCCTTGTGTCCTCATCATGAATTTCATGGGATGCATTTTCACTTTTAGGTGTCTTCTTTGTTACGAAATTTTTCAATACTTCCATTATCTCCCCTTTTAAACCATCCATCTTAGTATCCAACATAGCTTCCATTGAATCCATCTTATTTTGTAGTTCATTTATGTCCCTATGCATTTCTTCACCTTCATCAAGAGTCCAAGTAGGATTTTCTGGAGTCTTATTTGGTGTAGAAGTTCCCTTTTTTGGTGGCATGTTGGCCAAGTATCACTTTTGAACCTTGATTTTGGGGTGGTTCTGCTAGACAATATTTCTTTTGTTGTATCTCCCAAGTTTCGGCCCTTCTGGGTATGAAACTTTCTTTTATGTAGTTCTCTGATATTTCTTCTCTACAATCCCACAGGTCTGATCAAAATTGGATGTGCCAAGTAGAATTTACGGTAACTTCCCCACAACTTGCCGATTTTTGTCGTCTCCAAGAGGTCTCACTTGTATAGCGTTCCCCGCACAAAATAATTGATATAAAATTCTAAAACTTGCACAAACAATACTACAGACTGTCCACGATCCAATGAAACTAGTACCACTCAATTTGGATACTCTAGGAAGAAGTTATGATTGTTTTACCTGGAACACCTTCTTGAGACTAGTAAATAGGACTAGTCAGATACGCTATCTTACACAGGGTGTATCTACAAATTTAAGATGACCCAGAAGATGAAATTTTTACCACATATACCTTACTTATTTCTGTAAATATCCTCCAAATTTCAAGGTCTGAAACGTTACAAAAAAGTGTTTATAGAGAAAATTCCTCAATGACACCGTTCAGGATGATTCCAGAACCCTATATTGTACAGGCTGTATCTCCGAAAGTATAAGGTCTCAAGAGATTAATTTTGAACCCAAAGCACCTTGATCTGTATGATAAATATCCTCCAAGTCGTTCCTTCTGAAATGTTGTAGAAAAAAAGTTATAGCAAAAATGTCAAGGTGTCTCAAATGTAGCAGCGAAGCCCCAAGAGCTTGAGCTCTGATACCATATGTTAGGAACCAAATATCAATATAGCATAGAAAAACCTCAAAAAAAGTACTCAACACCTTGAAAATGAGATAATTTCATATAATAATCCTCTTCGAGGGGGCAACCTCCTTTTACCCCACTTAAACGTTCAAGTACAAGATGATTCAAAATGAAAATGTCTCCTTGGTATATATAGGAGATTAGGAGGTATAATTACAACTAATGGCCTAAAACCGACATAAATAAAATAACATTACTAATATAATATGCCCCAATTAAGGGGTAATGAGCCAATATTAGGGCTTAACATAGCCACCTTCCGGTTGTAGTCGAAGAACATAAGGGGTTGTAGCCTCCTTCTAGTTGTAGCCAGAGAATTGGGGAGTTGGAGCTTCCCTCAGGTTGTATCCTGAGAAAATAGGGAGTTGGAGCCTCCTTCCAGTTGCAACTAGAAAACAAAGGAATTTGGTGCTTCCAATGAATGTAATTATTAAAGACATATAATAAAAAAACATTTCGTGGTTTTCTCCTGCTTTGGGTTTCCACGTAAAACATTGGTGTACTGTGTATGTGTAGGTTTGTTCATTTGTTTATTGCTTATTTACTCTGCAGTTATTGGATGATAATGCTACATCGATATAACACTTGGATTATATGGTTAAAAAGGATTAAATTGCTCTATTACTGATTCACCTCCCCTCTCAATAATCCAACAATTGGTATCAGAGCAGGTTCCTTCAGAAATTTGTTTAACCACTGAAAGGTAGATCATGGAGAGCAACAACTTGTATAAAAATGGAATACCAAAGTTTGATGGAAAAAAGTATGCATTTTGGAGCATAATGTGAAGACATATATATAGGCACATGCATTTGAAATTTGGCAATCAATTGCAGATGAATACACAATACCAACAGTTCCGCCAACAAATGACAAAGCAGTGAAACTTGGTCAGAATAATTCCAAAGCCACAAATGCACTTCTGAATGGTATTGGTGAAACGGTATTCACCAAAGTTGCACATTGTAAATCCTCTAAAGAGATTTGGGACAAACTTCGAAATATTTATGAAGGAGATTCAAAAGTCAAAGAAGAAAAGCTTCAAACTTACAGAGGTCGGTTCGAACAACTGAAGGTGAAGGAATATGAGAACATTGCAGCTTACTTCTTACGAGTCAATGAAATAGTAAATGCAATCATGGGATTGGGAGAATACATTCAAGAATCTGTAATTGTTCAAAAGGTACTAAGATCTCTTCCTATGAGATTTGACCCTAAGATATCAACACTAGAAGAAAGAGAAGATCTAAACTCAATAAGAATGGATGAACTACATGGAATCTTCATAGCATATGAAATGAGAACTGAACATGAAAATTCATATGTAAAAGAAGCAGCCTTCAAAGCATCCAAAAGATCAAAGAAAAAGAGAAAGCAACAAGAAAAAGAACATAGCAGCAATAGTGACATCTCAGAAGATGATGAAAAAGTGGTCAACTTTGTCAAAAGACTGAACAAGGGAACCGATGAAAAGTATAGAGGTAAGTTTCCTTTAATTTGTTTTAAATGTGATGGTATTGGTCATTTTGCTAACAAATGTCCTCATAAAAAAAAGAGAAATGATGAAGGTTACTAAAAAAACAAACAAACATATAAAGGCAAAAGAACCACAAAATAAGTTTTCAAGAAAAGATTATGCACCAAAGAAGACATCTCATCATCAGATGAAGATGAAGTCAGTGACAATGAGACATAAAGAGTTCTATTCATGGTAGTAGAAGACTCTTAAGAAGAATATGAATAAGTCGAAGAAGAAATTGAAGAAGAAGAAGTTGACTACCGAGAGGAATTGTTGAGTGCCATAGAAGTTATCATAAGAGAAAAGAGGAAAAACAAGAAGCTACAAGCGGAACTAGACAAGAAAGAAGACACTCAGGAATTAGAACAAATGATCACAAATTTGAAGGTTCAAATTGAAGAAGATAAAAGAATTGAAGAAACACTTAAAGAATAACTAGAAGGAAGAGACAGGATCATTGAAAATTTGGAAGAAGATATTGTCACATTAAGAAATGATTGTTATAGCAAGATTTACCTCACCATGACTATCTTGCACAGAGGGCCTTTTATCCATTTTCCTATGTAGACTCATCACCCCCTTTTTGATGAATCCAGAGATAAAAATATATACTTTTCCACATATACACTCCTTAACTTCTTTGCAAGATGTGTATACGCTTGCTGCTCCACTATAGCTCGCATATATCGAGATTTGTGCTAAAAAATACAAAATGAAGTCGGGTTTCCATGTCATGACAGGAGATCTCTGATCCTTGGCCTTCCATATGCTGGAAACATTCCGACTCGGCCCTTCAGTTGCATTCTAAAGGCTATAAGAGCACAATTTCGATCTATGGAAAAGAGGAGAAAGCATTCAACTTTAAGAGCAAAGTTACTCTGGAGAAAGTACTTTATATTGAGTTTGCATCCCTTTGTCCCTCTAGTCTGAACATAGTGTTTAGCCCTTGAGCTCTTCCCTTATTGTTGAGAGGACCTCATTGCGTATTTCCTATGAGCTTCCCTTTGGTGGAGGATTGAAGTGGTGGAGACCCAACTGGAAGGAACTTGGTTTCTTGGTTTCGAATTGTGTCGACACGGAAGTCTGTAATGTTGTCACCTTTGTTGATCAATTATTAATAGAAATACTCCTTTCCCGTCCTATTGGTACCTTGAAAATATATGATTATTATCCATGGGTGTGTTTTTAATGTTTATTAATGGATTATGCTATCTAATGTGCTAACCCATTTTTATTATCACTATATACTTGCATTGCTTGTTTGTTGAGAACTTATTGCAGGTACAAAGCTTTAGGTCAAAGTGCTCAACAATAGAACATCATCAAACGTTGGATCGAGGTAGGCCTCTTTATTATATTACACATTGGTATATAGCATATATTGGAATTGAGTTTATTTCTTCAGTCATACCTGTCTGTTGTGGTTTACCCTTGACCATAGAGAGTTTTTCCCTTGTAACAGAAATAACGACTCCACTAGGGAAAGATCTTCCTTCTAAGGGTTGAAGTACATTTTCTTCTTACAATGCTCTTTTTCCTTTGTGTTTCTTGTCGTATCAGTGTTGGACAGATTATGTTCATTCTGGGTCTGAGTTTTCAACCTTTTACCCTTGCCTGGCCTTGTTTTAAAACATATACCCCCTTTTTTCCCTAACAGTCACATATACACGTGTGTTGTCTCACTGCAAGAAGCATATATACGCTTTGTTCTCCTGAACAGTCACGTATACCACTTCCCCTTGCTTGCTTGCTTGGTTTAGTGACTACTAGGTAGGTTTTGAGGATTATTGAGCCTTCTTGGGTCTCTGTAGTGCCTGTTGAGATTATCTCGGATGACAAGAAGCCTGTTGGGAGTTGAATTTTTGGGCGTAGTCTTTCTCTTTGTTTTTGATTTTTAATTTTTTCTTGGTTTCTGGGTTGTTTGCTTGGCTGCTTGGTATTCTGCTTGGGTTACTTCTTTTATACACAGTGGAATTTATATATCAAGTTTCTTATCAGTCCATGCATTTTCTTTTTTAGAATATTGAAAATACAAAAAAAAATAGGCATTTTGCATTGGTTGGCATTTTTGTCTTTGAACCTTTATCATTAGCTTAGCACATTTAGCGAAAGATTGCATTTTACTTATGAGTTGTAGAGTTAAAATTGAAGATTGCACTGTTTTTTATTTAGCATATCATTCACTGAAAAGTCAAAGTTAGGCTTTGAATTATATCTTTTTTTTTTTACTTTTATGCAGAGTTATTGTTGTTTCGTATATCATTTTTGTGTATTGTGAAGATTATGCTGGATATTTTACTGTTATTCTGCCATTTATAGCATTTTATTTCTGTTCTGCATATTTTATATATCTGGTATCTTGCAAGTGGTATCAGAGCACTTTCCTTGGAAGAAATTGTGGGTATTTGTTTTTCAGGGTAGAGACGTATTCCGACGTCTTTAAGCCACAGAGATCTGTCGTTACATGCATAAACCCGCGGTTGAGGGATTCATACACACCGGAAATACAAGTGGTTCTTAAGTGCACATTTGTTGGCCACCCTTGTAACCCCTGTTGGTACCCCTTTGAGTGGTAGCGCATCAGACAGCACTTGTGTATGGATCGGCCTAGATTTCCTGAAGCCCTCTTTAGATAAACCTATCGGTCATCGGGCTGCTATAGTGTCACCGAGAACAGCACTCAGGAAGATACTCTCTAGTACCTAGGTAGTCGGGTAGTATGGCTAAGGGTATGGTCTATCCTCCTTAGTTAGTGCCCTGAGATATTGGGCCGAGTACTACTATTGGACCCCACACGTATATCAGAGAGCTATAGCACAGGGCAAACCCTTATCTATAGAACCCTTGAATACCTAACCCTTGGGGAACATAAACAGAAACATAAACAAATTAAACTGTTGAGATCTATTGATGTGCATCTGTGTTCAGCTTGCTAAGTAAATACTCTCTGGTTCAAAATTTGGGGATTTCAGCACTGTAGCATTCTTCAGACCAAAGTATAACCCCACAGCTATAAATAAAATAAAAAAAACAAGTCTGGAAATTTTTTCACCATTATTTTAGACCTATTCCATTAGATTCATCTCTTCTCCCTTATCACATTCATCCATATCATTTTTCTGCAAAAATTTCTGACCCCGCTCGCTCCCTTTTCAGTTCACCCTTCCTCATGGCCCATACCCATAGCCAAGAACTAGAGTCTCGCTTCAACACCTTGCAATCTGGTTTCCTCGAGACCCAACAAGAAGTGCAAAAACTCAATGCTACTATTGCCTCCCATGATGCCTCCATAAATTCCTCCGTAAATGTAGCCGTGCAGTCTGCAATGGTGGAAATCAAACACGAACTGACCACCCATATTGAATCTGTCTTTGCATCACTCTGCACCAAACTCAAGATCCCTACCGATGACTCTTTTCCTGATGCACATAAAAAGACTGAAGGTGAATCTTCTTCCCATTCCTTTCAACCCCATCACTTTCAAAGGGACATACGCCTTCCGCAGGTGGATGTAACCAAATTTGATGGCTCGGACCCCACTGGTTGGGTCACCCAAATGGAACATTATTTCTCTCTCTACAACATTACAGATGACTTGGCCAAACTCCGGTATGGTCTTCTCCATCTAGATCAAGAACGCTGGCAATGGTGGCAATGGAGAAAAACTTCCCGTCAAGGGTAAATTGCTTGGACCCAATTTGTTGTTGAGCTTTATGAACACTTTGACACTGACACCAACCATTTGGGTTGTTTGACAAAATTGAAGCAATTAGGCACAGTAGAAGACTTCATATCTGAATTTGAGCATCTGGCTTTTAGAATAGAGGGCATGACTGATGCTTTCTTTCGAGAGTGTTTTATCAGTGGCCTCAAGGAGGAGATTCGGGCCCATGTCCTCATGGATTGACCTACGACTTGGGTGGAGGCTACCAAAAAAGATAAAGAAGCACAACAAATTGTTTCCGCTCAAAACTATAAGCCTTCCTTTATCCCTCGCCCTAAACCAGTAAACCCCACTACTCCCTCCACCCCATTAAAAATCCAAAAATTGACCAGGGTTGAAATGGATGAATGCCAACTCAAAGGCCTCTGTTATAATTGTGATGACAAATATTTCCTAGGCCACAAATTTAAGGAACAAAATCTCTTTATGGCCATCTCTGAGGATATTCAGGAAGAAGATGTTGACACTCCCCCTATGCCTGAGTCACTAGAAAGCTCTGACATAAACCCTCCCTCCGACCCTCCCAAAGTGGAACTGATCATTTCCCTCAATGCTCTCACCGACTTCTCTGCCCCCCAAACCCTCAAGTTAATCGGTTACATCAAGCACCGAAAGGTCATCATTCTGGTTGACAGTGGCAGCACCCACAATTTTATTCATCGCCACATTGCCCAAGAAACCCATTGCTACATCCATGATGTCAACAATTTCCAAATCTTGATCGCCAATGGTGGTTCTATGAAATGTGGTGGGCACTGTGAAAATGTGTGTCTCCAAATAGGTGACTACCACCTAAAATTCCATATGTTTGCTATTGACATGGGTGGTTGCGACATTGTGCTGGGTGCACACTCGCTAAGGACTTTGGGTCCCATTCTCATGGATTTTCAGAAATTAACCATGCAATTCAGCCAAGGAGGCCACCAATATAAATTTCAAGGCATCACTGTTGGTTCACCTGAGGTCATCAGTTCTCATTGCATGGAAAAACTACTCAAAAAAGTTCATTTTGGTGTCACTGCCCAACTCCATGCCATACAAGCCACAGAGACCCCACCAGTGCCCCAAGACCTCCAAGCCCTCCTTTCTAAACATCAAACAGTATTTTCCACTCCCCAAGGACTCCCTCCTTCCCGTGGTGTCCATGATCATTCCACTCCCCTTTTCCCAGGAATCCTTCCCCCCAATATACGTCCATATCACCACCCCTTTGCACAAAAAAATGAAATTGAAAAAATGGTCCAGGAACTCCTTATTGCCAGAGTCATCCGTCCTAGTACGAGCCTTTACTCCTCCCTGGTCATCATGGTACTGAAGAAAGAAGGTTCTTGGAGAATGTGTCCTGACTTCTGTGCTCTCAACAAACTAACCATCAAAGACTAATTTCCCATTCCTGTCATTGATGACCTCCTCGATGAATTGAGTGGCGACCAATTCTTTACCAAACTTGATCTTTGCTCAGGCTATCACTAGATATGTATGAAAGAGGCCGACATTCCCAAGACAGCCTTTCACACTCATGAGGGCCACTACGAGTTTTTGGTCATGCCCTTTGGTTTGTGTAACGCCCCCTCCACCTTCCAGAGCCCCATGAACCATGTCTTCCGCCCTTTTCTCCGTCATTTTTTCTTAGTTTTCTTTGATGATATCCTCATCTAAAGAAAAACCTGGACAGACCATATTACTCATGTGGATCAAGTTCTCCACCTACTCTCTCAGCACCAGCTTTTCCTGAAACAATCCAAATGTACTTTTGGTGCCTCAGAAGTATAATACTTGGTTCATTTGGTGGGAAAGGATGGCGTCAGGGTGGACCCGAAAAAGATTGAAGCTATGCAAGACTGGCCGCACCCAAAGACTCTCAAAATATTGCGTGGATTTTTGGACCTCATAGGGTATTATCGCAAGTTCGTTAAGAACTACGGAAAGATTGCAGCACCTCTCATGGCTCTCCTAAAAAAGAACTCTTTCACTTGGACTCCAGTAGCTTCTCAAGCTTTTCAAACCTTGAAGACAGCCATGTGCACCACTCCGGTTCTGTCCCTTCCTGACTTCATAAAGACCTTTGTGTTGGAATGTGATGCCTCAGGGAAAGGAATCCATGATGTCCTTATGCAAGAGGGTTGAACTTTGGCCTTCACTAGCAAGCAACTGTCTGAAAAGAATCTGGGCAAACCCATTTATGAAAAAGAAATGTTGGCGATTCTGCATGTCGTTGAGTTGTGGCATCTGTATCTCTTGGGGCAACGCTTGCAAATTAAGACAAACCATCAAAGCCTCAAGTACTTTTTGGAACAACGCATTTCCTCCCAGGAACAAAAAAAATGGGTGACTAATCTCTTTGGATATGATTATGAGATCATTTACAAGAAGGGCAAAGACAATGTCATGGAGGATGCACTATCCAGGAAATATGAAGACAAAGGATCCCTTTTTTCTCTTTCCTTCATTGTACCCGATTGGCTCCAAGCTGTGCACCAGGAATGGCTTCAAGATCCCAAAAGTTTGCATCTAATCCAGCAATTGCAGAACAAGGCTTCGGCTCCCCTAGGGTACTCCTAGCTCCAGGATGAGCTTCGATACAAAGGTTGCTTGTATTTAAGTAAACAATCCAAGCTCAAATCCACAGTGCTTTCTGAGCTTCATGCTACACCCACAGTGGGACACTCAGGGTTCACCAAAACATATGACCGAGTCAAATGTTCTTTTTTCTAGGATGGCATGAAACAGGACATCCGTAAGTTTTTCGCTGAATGTGAGGTGTGTCAACGCAACAAGGGAGAAACAGTCAAATCTCCAGGCACCCTCCAACCGCTTCCAATTCCCCCTGCTATTTGGAAGGATATCTCTATGGACTTTATTACAGGCTTACCTAAATCAGGGAATAAATTAGTCATAATGGTGGTGGTGGATCGCCTTTCCAAGTATGCTCATTTTTGTGCTCTTCCCCACCCATTTACTGCATCCTCGGTAGCTCAAATTTTCATGGACCAAGTCTTCAAGCTTCATGGCATGCCGCACTCTATTGTTTTAGATAGAGACCCAACCTTCACAAGCAATTTTTGGCAAGAGTTGTTTAATCTACAAGGCACACAATTGCATCTCATCTCAGCTTATCATCCCCAAACGGATGGTCAAACGGAAGTTGTCAACAAGTATTTGGAAACATATCTGAGGTGCTTTGCCTCTGAAAAACAACACTAGTGGGCTCAATGGTTAACCCTCGTTGAATGGTGTTACAACACTACATACCATACAGCCACTCACATGACTCCTTTTGAAGCAGTATATGGACAGAAGCCACCTTCAGTTCTCTCATACTTACCGGGTACCTCGAAGGTCCAGGCGGTTGACTAAACACTTATAGTCCAAGAGGATATCCTTCGTACCCTTAAAGATAACTTGGTCATGGCACAGAATAGAATGAAGCAGAAAGCAGATCAAGGTCACTCTGAACGTCAATTTGCAGAAGGGGATCAGGTGTTTCTGAGACTGCAACCATATAAGCAAACTTCCCTCAAGGCCGAGCATTGTCAGAAGCTAGCACCCAAATTCTATGGCCCTTACACAGTTCTCAAGCATGTGGGAGAAGTCACATATCAGTTAGCTCTGCCCAGTCAGTCGAAGCTACATCCTGTTTTTCATGTTTCATGCTTGAAGAAGGTGATTGGAACCAGGTGCCAAATTCAAACCAACCTTCCAGAGTTAGCTGAAGAAGGATCCATTTGGCTACAGCCAAAAGCAGTTTTGGACCAGCGTGAGCATCGCCTTCGTCAGAGAACCATCAAGGAAGTGCTAGTACAGTGGAAAGATATGAGTACTCCAACAGATGCCACTTGGAAACCAACTACCATTCTGCAACAGTTTCCAAATCTCAAGCCTTGAGGACAAGGCTGTTTTTAAGGGGGTGGACATGTTAAGGTACTAATCTGCACATAGGTAGATCAATGTATTTGTATGTAATAAAGGTCAATATTAATAAGGCCTTTCAATAAAATAGAATAAGGCAGATGTAAGAAGACCTAATAGAAGCTTCCACTTCTAGAAGGATCTTCCTCTAGATGCTTCTCTTAATAGACATATTTAGTATAAATAAGGGTCGAGGGTATGAGAACCCTAGCTTGGAGATTATTGTAATAGAGCGTTGCTTGACTGGAGGTTGCCCTCTTGAAGAGGCCTATGAACATTTCTTTCTGAATCAAAGTGCTTTCTCTATTGTTGTTTCGTATATCATTTCTATGTATTGTGAAGATTATGCTGGATATTTTACTGTTATTCTGCCATTTCTATCATTTTATTTATGTTCTGCATATTTTATATATCTGGTATCTTGCACACAAACTAGACTAGGATTTAGTGCCTTGGAATAGGATTTTGTGAGTAAACTTCTCCAAGGAAATTAAATCAACATATGTGTCTAAGACAAGGAGTTGAGAATTCCATTGTATAATTGGTAATATCAGGAGGCTCCGCTCACACCAGAGTTAATCATGAGGTCGCACGAAGTTAGTTGAAGGGATAACCCTTGGATACTCACCTAGCGTCAGAGATTATTTTGTGGATTTATTCGTATTTGGGGATCTTGCTAGTACCTATACCTATGTGAGAGGTGATGATTTCAAGGTTTTAGGCTTTGCTACCCTGCCCATACGGTGATCTGGACTTACGACTTCTTGCCTATGTGTCGGTTATATAGTGGTTTATTAATTTCTTGACTTAGGTATCTCATAGGTTACTTGCAAGGGTTATTCTTCTTGTACCCTGAGTCAGATAGGGGTCGAACAACACACAGCCTTTATGGAGGATTACCTCTCAGGGGGGATCTGACTGACTGGTTGTTAAGCCCACGTGGGCCTCTATAACTAATTTTGTTACCTCCAAACTTTAGTAGGGAGTCTCAGGTCCCTCTTGGATGAGACATACCTTCTTTAGCGAGGGAGGCCACTCAGCCACTTTTTCCCATTTGCATGCATATTGTTCGTTTGACTTTTTGGAGTGCTCTTTGATTACTAGTTGGCCTTAGGATTCTATACAAAGTTTTCATTATCGTGGATAGTGGAGTTCTTTTTTCTCCCTCATTTACTGCTACCACCCCCATGATGTCCACTCATTTCATGGGGATGGATCCTTCCACTTTGCATTATGGTATGCAAAATTATAATACTCAGACAATGCCTTGGGTCTCTAATCATTTTTCTCATGGTATGTATGATATGTATTCGCACTTGCCATCCTTTATCTCACCTCCTTATGCAAATACAAGTTTTGGGTCTGGGGGCATGATGCCTCCTTCTTATCCCTCTCCATTTGGTGGGAGTCATATCCTTCAAACACCTCTTATGGCAGGAGGTTGGAATCTTCCTTCCTACGAATCCACTATGCGAAAGGTAAATGCCCAATTAAGAAATCATTCTACTTATTACACTCTGTCCACTTATCCTTCTTCCGCTATGTCAGTTCCTACGAACACTTTTCCCATGGCGGACCTCCATCTGTCCTCTAGTGTTTCATCTAGTGGAAGTTATTTTTATAGTATGGGCAACCCCCCTCATGAACTTCCTTCACCTGGGGGCAACATATATCCTCACATGAGTAACCATTGTCATGTTTCTTTCTCTTTGCAAGTGGCTTCCTCAGTGTCGATACCCTTACAACCCTTTATGAATCAGTATGGAGGAGGATACTATCCTGTTGGACAGGGACAGGGTGTAAACCAGGATCCTTCCTAGCCTACAATTTCTCAAAACCAATCTTTCCTTGGACCTTGGACTCAAATGCCACAACTCACTACCGCCACAAGTCCAGTCACTGCGGGTCATACTGGCCTTATATCACCAACCTTTGTTAGTCATGTAGGAGATTGGTCGACAACCTATGCGAGTCATGTTGAAGACCTGAAACTAGCCGCTACAAGTCATGTTGGGGGCACAAGTCCAGTCATTGCGTGTCATACTAGCATTATATCACCAACCTTTGCTAGTCATGTTGAAGATTGGTTGACAACCTCTATGAGTCATGTTGAAGACCTGCAACCAGCTGCTGCAAGTCATGCCAGGGGCACAAGTCTAGACATTATGTGTCATACTAGAATTATATCACCAACCTCTTCTAGTCATGTTGGATATTGGTCAACAACCTCTGCGAGTCATGTTGAAGACCTGCAACCAGCCACTGCAATTCATGCTAGAGGCACATGTCTAGTCACTGCTAGTCACACTACACATCCATCACCAACCTCTGCTATTCATGTTGGGGATTCATCACCAACCTCTGCTAGTCATGTTGGAGATTTGCTACTAACATCTGCAAGACATGCTGAGAGCATGTCACCAGCCACTGCAAGTCATGTTGGGGACATTCATATGATTAAGAAGCCTAGATGTCTCAGATGTAAGCCTAGATTCCTTTGCAAGACTTATGAAGGAAGTCACCTTACTCGTTTGTGTCCTTTTACTGTTGGGATACCAAAAGTGTGGGGCTCACCTAAGGGCCCTTCGGGTTCTGAGGCATCTGCGGTTTCACATCACTTTGTTCCTTCTTTGGTTGAAACAACAGTCATACCGATGCAACCTTCGGCTGAACCCCCTTTTCATTTAGGGGATGATGTGTCCTTTGACCTTGTTGTCTCACATCCCATTCAACATGTGGTTGTGTTGATGCAATCTTCAATCGACACCTTTCCTATGTTCAGGGGTGATGTGTCTCTTGACCTTGTTGTCTCGCATCTTGTTCAACCAACGGTCATGTCGATGACATCTTCAACCAACACCACTCCTATTTTTTGGGGTGATACACCTCTTGACCTTATTGTCTCGCATCCTATTCAACCAATGGTTGAGGAAGAGGTCGTATTGATCAAATCTTCAATCGACCCCACTCTTCTCTTAGAGAGTGACAAGTCTAAGGAAGTGGTCATGCCAATGCAATTGTTGGTCGATCCTCTGGTTATGTTTCTATACTTTCTATGCCATGTCCTTAGCATTTCTAGTACTTCACCTTCTGAACAAGAGAGAGTTTTACTCTTCTCGATTTCTCTCCCTCCAAGTCTTAACAAGGTTCCCTTTTATTGGGATGGTCCTGTGGGGTATCCAATGCCTCCACCTACGTCTTTTCCAAAAAGAGACATTATCCGATATAACACGGAGACGATAACCTCCATTAGCACTTTTTCCTCCCTGACTTGGAGAGCTTTGGGTCTTCTCAAGATTGTGTTGGTTCTTTATAAGATACTGACATTCCACAGAAGGTCTCCATGGGAGCCTTGGCCTCCCCCGTGGCTTTCCGCCTAGAATCTCCCTAACGAGTCTGAGTTAAGCTCTTTTCCGACTCGTTCAAAAAGAGAAAAGATTGTCGAGTGATTTGTCCCTTTCAAACTTGTTAAAAGTGGATTTGAAAGGTCATGAGTCCTAGTTAAGCTCTTTTTTGACTTGCTATCAAAAATTGAAAACATTGCCAAGTGAACTTGTCTTTTTCACACTCGTAAATTAGATTTGAAAAGACGTCTATTTGGCACAATTTTACCCTTTTTTCACACCAAGTAGACTAAAAGATATAAAAAATGACATTTTTTGGCATTAAGTTGTGATTGCATCTCATGCCCTCGCTTGCAGTATTGAGCCTTTAGCTAGTTCTCACTTTGCGTTAAAAACCGTTGCCTAAGCAATTTTGCACCCTCAACCAAGCAGAGCCTTGTTTTTATCCTTTGCAATTTGACACCCTATACCCTGGAGGGAACATCACCCCAAGTGTCCATCTTCTGCATGCATTTCCTTGCATTGACCATAGGTATGTCCCACTATTGGAACTATTTTTTCTTACTTGTGACACTCGTTCCCTCCACTGTATCATAGCATTCATTTTTTATGAAAAAACAAAAAAACACGGGTGGGAAGGGAGTACTATATTGTGATTGGCAGCAGTCGTGTCGCCTTTTAACAAAGAACAAAGCTATTGAGTCCTTGTTTCATCATAATTTTGGGTTTAGCATGGCCTTAGGAAGCTGATCTCGCTACATAATTTTCTCTATCGACTGGTTACTCTTCCAGTCCCTATAGAGAACATTATAGATGCCTCTTGCATCTAATTGTCACATCATTGAGTCTATGCTGTCGGAGTCCACCATATGTCTCATACTCTTGTTCAAAGGAAGTCTATCAACTTGTGTCAGCCACTCCTCATAAATCTTAACTTTGCATGTCAGCCATACCCTCAGTTTGTCTCAGAATCACATGATATTGTGGTCTCCTCATGCACCCTGGCCCTACTTTCATCATTGGTAGGTCACCTTGAACCCAGCAATTGACATTTCATCATTGGTCGTTGACTGGGTGGTTCCCTTGTGTTCGACGGTAAGACATCTATTCACACTTTGGGATTCGTGCAATGTTTTGGATGCCATCAGCCTTATTGGTGGTTTCCTCTCCTTTGTCAGTAGTTTTCATCATTGGCTGCTATTCAGAGGGTCTTTTTCATGTACCGCTTGCATTTGACACTCGCGAAAGATGCATAGGGTCATTGGTTCGTGAACATGTTCTTCGTTTGATCTCCACCAAATCATGAAGCTCCTGCTTTGTTCCTCGTGCTAATTGATGAGAGATGCCTTAATGCTCTCCTTTCAGCAGGTCTCTTTCCATCAACTTCAGCTCATTTATTCTAGATATGAGACCTAGAGTTTTACGAGTACCTTGAGGCTTACATTCATTAGTAGCAGGCTCTCTCTCCATTGACAGATGGGAATACATCAATGTCTCTTGATCAATGGATCTCTCAAGTGTTCGACACCAGCTCCTTTATTCACATTTGTAGAGATTTACTTGATGCCTTGATACCTACTTTCATCATTGGTAGGTTGTCTCACATTTGTTAAAAGTATACCTCAATGACCGGTAATCAAACAATGTCTCTCGTGTTCGACCTCAACTCATTTATTCACATGATGTAGATTTGCACCATTGGCAGATTGTATTGAAGACTTGAAGACATCACTTTGTTTCCGCAGCTTTCCTGAGCTGTTGCTTCCATTTCATTGGACCAATACCTATTTGATTTTAGTGATCATAGGAGATTAGATTGTACTCCATGGTATACATATATCTTCAGATTGATTTTTGAGATTGGTTTCACTGGGCCTTGTTCGTGACTATGAAAGTTCTTGGCATGTAATCGCATTTATATTTTCCTATTCATGGCCATGAACACTCATTGGTATATTTTCCACATGGATCTGCATTGTATTCTTGGCATCCATGTATGCAAAGTCAATACATAATGTAATGAACAATTGAGCTCATCCAGCTAGTCCTCTACCACTCCACTTCTGGGTTATTTATAATGTATTTTGACCATCGCAGATACTCCTCTGATCTCACACATTAGGGGGCATCTGTTATAGCAAGATTTACTTCACCATGACTATCTTTCACAAAGGGCATTTTATCCATTTTCCTATGCAGACTCATCACCCCTTTTTTGATGAATCCAGAGCTAAAATTATATACTTTTCCACATATATGCTCCCTAACTGCTTTGCAAGATGCGTATACACTTGCTTCTCCACTACAACTCACGTATATTGGGATTTGTGCCAGAAAATACAAAATGAAGTCCGGTTTCCATGTCACGACAAGAAAATATCTAATCCTTGGCCTTCCATATACTAGAAATGTTCTGACTCTTCCCTTCAGTTGCATTCTAAAGGCTATAAGAGCACAATTTCGATCTATGGAAAAGAGGAGAAAGCATTCAACTTTGAGAGCAAAGTTACTCTGGAGAAATTACTTCATATTGAGTTTGCATCCCTTTGTCCCTCTAGTCTGAACACATTGTTTATCCCCCGAGCTCTTCCCTTATTGTTGAGAGGACCTCATTGCCTCTTTCCTATGAGCTTGCCTTTGGTGGAGGATTGAAGTGGTGGAGACCCAACTAGAAGGAACTTTGTTTCTTAGTTTCGAACTGTGCTGACATGGAAGTCTGTAATGTTGTCACTTCTGCTGATCAATTATTAATAGAAATACTCCTTTTCCATTCTATTGGTATCTTGCAAATATATGATTATTATCCATGGGCGTGTTTGTAATGTTTATTAATGGATTATGTTATATATTATGCTAACCCATTTTTATTATCACTATATACTTGCGTTGCTTGTTTGTTGATAACTTCTTGCAGGTACAAAGCTTTGGGTCAAAGTGCTCAACGATGGAACATCATCAAACATTGGATCGAGGTAGGCCTCTTTCTTATATTACACATTGGTATATAGCATATGTTGGAATTGAGTTGATTTCTGCAGTCATACCTATCTGTTGTGGTTTACCCTTGGCCATAGATATTTTTTCCCTTGTAACAATGATCTTCAAAAGAAAAATATGCAGAACAACTCAAAAGTTTTGAATGACATTATCAGCAGTCAAAGGCCTAATCATGACAAGTCCAGACTTGGATACAATCAGACAGAAAAGGGATCAAGCCCCAAAACAACAAAACAAAAAACATATATGAAAAGCTATGAATAAACAATCAAAGGGGATAGGAAGGTATACAAAGAAAATTACAGGGACACTCCTCCATCTAGAAGATTCAGATTTCAGAATCAACAACTGACAGAAACCGATAGGTCTCAAGAAGAAGAAGGATTCATAAGAGCACCTCCTTTCAGAAGATCTTCAACTTCCAGGTATCAAACTATATTTTTTGGTTTATGTTATGAATGTAATAATTTTGGACATAAAGATGTGAATTGTAGAGCTAACAATAGGAACATAAACAACTTTGAAATTCATACACAAAAGGGTTATCCAAGAAGGCCTAGTGAAACACAGAAAATAAGTTACAATAGGTTTGAATCATTAAGCACTGAAGTGGAATGCTACAAGTGTAACAACTTTGGACACATGGCCAAAGATTGCAGAATGAAAATCCCTCCTAGATAACCACAACAAAACAACAACAATCACAGACAAGAACCTCAAAAAAAGACATGGATAAGAAAGCAGAATCAGTACAACAATGAATAATGCACACTCGCTCTACAAGCTAAGTAGAAGAAACGTGGTTGGTATGTTGATAGTGGTTGTTCAACACACATGAAAGGTGATAGAGACAGGTTTCTTACATTAAGAAAGGAAAGATATGGATCAATCTCCTTTGGAAATGATGATTCAGCTAAAATCATTGGAAAAGGCACAGTCGGAATTGGGAACAAGAATACAAAAGAATAAAATTTTCTACTAGTAGAAGATATGAAACATAATCTTGTAAGTGTGAGTCAAATGTGTGACCAAGGTCATAAAGTTACTTTCGATTCACAAAAGTGCTAGATAATAAAATAAGGTTCAGGAAAATTGATTGCTACAGCTGCAAGAACTTCAAGCAACATATATGTGTTAAGTGAAATTGGAAATGAAAAGCATTGTCTAGGAAAGGAAGATGAAAGTTGGCTATGGCACATAAGAATGGGTTACATACATTTTGATAACCTTGTCAAAGTCAGCAAAAGAGAAGAAGTCATATAAATGCCCCAGATAATGAAACCAACCAACACTTTTTGCAAGCATTGTCAACAAGGAAAGAAAACAAAGACCAGGTTCAAATCAAAGGAATATTCAACAACAAGACCACTGGAAATTATGCATACTGATCTAGTTGGACCAACTACAACAAAGGGTTTAAAAGGTGATAAATACTTTATGTTATTAGTTGATGATTATATAAGAATGACTATAGTTTTCTTTCTCAATAATAAGTCAGAAGCTTTTGAAAACTTCAAGATCTACAAGGAAATGGTTGAAAATGAAATGGATTCAAAAATTAAATGCTTGAGATCTGATAATGGAGGAGAGTTCACTTCAAAGGAATTTATGGACTACTGTAGCAGTCATGGAATAAAAAGGAAATTCTCTATTGCTAGGACACCTCAACATAATGGAGTTGTTGAAAGAAAGAACAAGACAACACAGGAAATGGCTCGAACAATGCTAATGAATTCCAAATTGACAGATATGTTTTGGACACAAGTAGTGCATACAATAGTTCACATTCAAAATAGAGTAATGCTCAGAAACAACACTGACAAAAATCCCTACGAGCTATGGAAAGGAAGACCATCAAATGTGAAGCACTTCAAAGTTTTTGGAAGAAAATGCTACATCAAAAGAGAAGATGGAAGAATGAGAAAGTTTGACTCTCGTGTGGACAAAGGAGTACTTGTTGGTTACTCAAGTACAAGGAAAGCATACAATTTTTACAACTTGAGATTTAACAAAGTTGTGGAAAGCATCAATGTAACGATTGATGAAACAGGTAGACAAGAATTAAAGGAAGAAGAAAATGAATCAAAGGAACATCTTTACGAAGAAGAAATAGAAGATGAAAAAGAAGTAGAAGGGGAAGATGAAGAGGATCCAACAGAAGAAGAAGAGCAAGTTCAACAAGTGCCTCCAAAGACACCTAGCAGACGAGTACAGAAGAATCATCCTTCATATCAGATTATCGGAAACAAAGATGTAGGAGTTGAGACTAGAAGAAGAATCCATTCACCAGAACAAACACACCTAGCACTCTCATCTACAATTGAACCAACCTATTTTGAAGAGGCCAACAAGGATGAATTTTGGAATAAGGCCATGGATGAAGAATTGGATCAAATAGAGAAAAATGACACTTGGGAATTGGTTCCAAGACCAAAGGATAAGAATGTGATCGACACAAAGTGGGTATACATGAATAAATTGAATGAAGATGGACAGGTTGAAGGAATCGACTTTGAAGAGACATTTGGCCCAGTTTCCATAATGGAAGCAATCTGATTGCTTTTAGCTTATGCATGCTCCAAAAATATTAAAGTGTATCAAATGGACGTAAAATCATCTTTTCTAAATGGAGAAATTGAAGAAGAAGTCTACATTGAATAACCAGAAGGATTTCAGTTGTCAGATAATGCAGATTATGTGTGTAAATTAAATAAGGCCTTGTATGGTCTAAAACGGGCTCCTAGAGCATGGTACTCTAGACTGGATAAATATCTACAATAGGCAGGGTTCAGAAAAGGAAGTGCAGAAAACAACCTTTACATCAAGATAAGTCAAGATAGTATTTTATTAATTGAATGTTATGTTGATGACATTATTTTTGGTAGTAATGATGACAGGTTAAGCCAGAAATTTGCAAAGGATATGAAAAATGAATTTGAAATGTCATTACTTGGAGAACTATCCTTCTTTCTGAGAATTCAGATATGTCAAAGCAACCAAGGAATTTTTATTTCTCAAACCAAGTATATCATAGAAATGATAAGAGGTTCAGAATGGAAGATTGCAAACTAGTTACCACTCCTATGCAAACCAGTTGCAAGTTGAGAAAATATGATGATTCAAAGCCTACAGACCAGAGGCAAAACAATTCAATGATTGGTAGCTTACTATATGTGACAACATCCAAGACCAAATGTAATGCAGACAGTTGGACAGGTAGCACAATTTCAAGAAGCACCAAAGGAGTCACATGTATTAGCAATGAAGAGAATTTCCAGATATCTCAAAGGAACATAAGAGTTTGGATTATGGTATCAAAAAGGAAAGGATCTATCACTTATTGCCTACACAGATGTAGATTGGGCATGTTGCATTGATGACCGATGAAGCACTAATGGAACAACATTCTACTTGGGTGAGTGTTTAGTATCATGGTTAAGCAAGAAACAATCATCAATATCCTTATCTGCAGTCGAGGCAGAGTATATTGCAGCACCAACATGTTGTACATAGGTTCTATGGATGAAAAAAACTCTGACAGATATATAGGTGGAGTATGATGAGCACATTCCAATCTATTGTGATAATACAAGCACCATCAGTATCTCAAATAACCTGGTGATGCACTCCAAGACGAAGCACATTCCAATCAAGTATCACTTTCTATGGGAATAGGTTGCAGAGAAGAACATTAGAGTTGAATATGTGGGCACAAAAGAACAAGTGGTAGACATCTTTACAAAACCACTTCCATGGGAATCCTTTGAGTATCTTCGCCAGAGACTAGGAGTAATTTCTACTCCAAAATGAATGCTTTTGAACGCTTATCTTATATGTCTTAGATGTACACGAGGAAGCACCATAAATAGGAAAATTTAGGTTGGGAGATCAGTTTCAAGAAGAGTTATGTTAGGGGGAGAAACCCCGGATGGAAAGATACATTTTCCATTGATGACAAAGGGAGAAAGATTTATCAGATGCAAAGGTAAATTTTTGGAGAGAGAGCATAGATGCATGTTTACAAGGGGAGCAATTGTCACAAGGGAAGAATGAGCAATATGACTTCAGAGTGATACCCTTTGTCAAGGGGGGGAGGTATTATTCATATGAAGGGAGAGAGAGTAATCAGAGGCTTATAAACACAAAGAAAAATAAAAGGCATGTAGACATGGGGAGCATCCCCAAGGAGAGTTCAGTCGGGGGGAGCAACCCCAAAGGGAGATACCCTTTTCCATTGATGTCAAAGGGGGAGAGATAAAAACATTGATGAGGAGTATAAGCATGAATGTTATCTTGACTAAGTGTTGCCATCAATGTTGGTGTTGCCATCAATGCCAAAGGGGGAGATTGTCAGATAGTTGTCTTAGGTTGATGGACAGTTGGTATGGGTTGTTGGTTTTCATTGATGTCAACCATTGGAGAGTGATATTGTGTGTAAGTTCTCTATCCCCACAGAGCCTTATAAAACACACGCTAAAATAAATAATAAAGAAAAATGTATGATGTACAATTTAATCTTCAGCATTTAACCATAACTTATTCAGCATAAATTAATTTTTTCCACAGCATGAAATTAAATCACATAACCATCACGTAACATAGCATAATCACTAAAATACAAACCTCTGTCTAATGCTAATTCTCAATCTCCGGTTGTCCTCTCTGCTGCTCTGCCCAAAACTCTGCCCAAAACCGAATCTTCCTCCCTACCAGCTAGGAACAGAGCCTGTCCGGCTCCCTGGCTCCAGGATTCCATGAGGATTCCTGGCTCCCAAGCCCAAAACTCCCAGCAACCTAGTGCACCCCTGTAACAGTCCACCCAAACTTCCAAAACCTGAAAATACCAACCAAGAAATACAGTCTCTAATCTCCAATAATGCTTCCTCTTCCCCAAATTTCCAAAAGTCCCCTTTTCTGAATGCCTCTCCCCCTCATATCCTCCTCCATTCACCACCTGCTACCCTCCTTTAATGCCACCCACCTTATCCCTCCATTTAATACCTTATCCCTCCATTCATTGCTTCATCCCCCTGCATATGTAAAGTTTTATAATAATGAATTAAAAGTTATTAAGTATTTAATTCTTTACCCTAAACATTAAATGTGTTAATCAATCAATTAA
>ML822480.1:71896-89409 GCA_009831015.1 Picea engelmannii | reverse complement strand
GGGTCCGAAATTGGCGACTCCATAGGGGACCCCACATTGTCACTTCCACCATCCACCTTCCACCATACGTCTTACACCTAGCACCATCCTGGCCCATCTCTTTCCCCTTTCCTCACTTCCACCTATCACCTCCTACCAGGTGTTTCCCCCCCTTCATCCTCCAACTCGTCATTCCTCCTCCTCCAGGCCCACCGCCTTGTGTCTTCCTTGTCATCCGATGCCACAGCCCCCTTTTCTCCGTCCACGTGGCCCATCCCCATCTCGTCATCCACTCACCTCTTGCCATGTGTCTCTTTCTCTCCTAGTTGCCTCCATTTGTATGGTCATCCCTACTCCTTATCCACTTGTACCCCATGTTCCATGTCACTTCTTCCCATCCACCACTTCCAATTATGTGCCCCAGTCTTCGCACCAGCCTCCATGCCTTATCCATTAGGCCGTTCAGCCAATCCAAGTGGCAGCGCGAGAAGATATCCACATCCCAAGAGTGCAGAGTTGGTCGGGCCGTTCTCAATCCCAAGGAAGCAGTTTTTGAGGTAGTTGGTGGTGGTTAGACATCATCTCTGCCATAAAGGGAAAGTTCGACGAAGGATTAAAAGCATGTCGATTCATTTGCAGGACTGTTAGGAGTCTAATTGCATCTGTCATGAGTGCACGATCGTTCAGAGACTACATGCGCAGACTTCCAATAAACATGCAGACGCAATGTTTTTAATGCAGTGTATCGTTTTCGCTGTTGTTGTTTTGTTTTGAGTATATGTAGGCAATTTTGCCATTTTGTAATCTATCGATGGTTGAGCTAGGCTCCCGATTGTAAAGTTCTGATGAAGCACCGGTTTCTCTGGTTATGTATTGGCACTTGAGACTTCTTGTTTAATGAATGTCAACCTCTTTCCATCTCTTTGTTAACACTGTGTTAGAACGGCTTAGAATTGGAGGATCCAGTCGAGTTGCGTTGTTATAGGATGATGTAGGTTGGATCACTGTAATGGTTGCATTGTTTCTAATTAGTTCTTGTATTTTCTCAACGCTGAATGACTTGGAATTGGAAGATCCAGTCAAGTCACCCTTCAGTCTTCCGAAACTCTGAACCAATAGGATCTTGTCTTCTGAGTTTTTCCTCCCCAAGCTGCCGAAGGGCCTAATGCCCAAAGTAGTCTTGTTCACTTCTCTTATCTAGTCTTCCATCTGCCCACCTTATAATCAACCCACTGACGGAAGTTAGATCAAGACCTCTTATGTTTCTACATACCAGGCCCGGTTTTCTGAGTTAGAGCTATATCTTCCTGGGTCTCTATCCATTCGATCACCCCATTAAATTATTTGTGACATAAACTGATGGGCTTTGGGCTCTGCTTCTGCCGCAATCCAAGAGTGACTTCTGACGCTAACATTTATGGTGTCGTTGTCGAGGACGAAGTTGAATATTTTCCCCGGGATTGAACGAGAATGATTAACTAATTCTGAAGGTGCATTAGATATCAGAACTATTGAGATTTCTACTGTGCACCTAGCGACTCCATTGATGCGAACCCACAATTGACTCCATAGTTTTAGTTGTAGATTCTAGAGGCAGACATACAAGGTCTACTCCTCAGGTGTCGTTAGCGCCACCTGAAGATGACCCAGAGAATATTATCAGAAAGGGAAAGTCCTCTAAAGGAGGTACTTCTACTGCTAAACAAGATATTTCTGGTGATTTTCATGATTTTGTAGAAACTCCAACGCCTTCATCTCATCATGTTTTATTACCTTCTGTTGGAGTTTCTTGTAGTCTAAATTTTGGGAGTGTTCATGCTGATTTGTCTCCTCCTGATCTTGAATTGGTACAATAAACCCTTGTCACTCCCCTCTCCCCCGAGGTAGTACCTTAGTTCAGACCCAACACCTCTGGATATTATCCTACTCTGGGTTTTACCACTCCTTCTCCTATTACTACTGTGGTTGAAGAAAGGGAAACTTCTACTCCTTTTAGCTCACAGGCTTGTTCTATGGATTTTCTGCAGTTCCCCTCCCATTTTGTAAGCTCAGTTCCTGTCTTTCCAATTCGAACATCGTCTCCTCCTGGTTCTCCTACACCTATTATTCCTATGGCAAGTTCTAATCCCCCTCTAAACAGAATGGATGCCATAGTGGCTGCCAGATATGCTCCCTTAATCCTACCTCAACCTATGAATCCTCTCCTTGCTGGAGATTACTTGAAATATATGCCTAAATTCACTGGGGAAGAGGATGTGACTACGGAAGAGCACCTTAATACCTTATGCAGTTATGCAGACAACCTGAACATTGAAAATGAAGATGTCTGGATGAGAGTCTTCATCCAGATCCTTGATGGTGAGGTGAGGAAATGGTTTAGGGGATTGGCCCCCAGATCTATTGTTGGGATTGAAGCTCTAGATAGTGCTTTCCTGAGGCAGTGGGGAGATAAAAAAGATTTCATGTATTACATGACAGAGTTTGGGTCCTTGAAGAAAATGGAAGGAGAGTTGGTCTCTGACTTCTCCAAAATATTCAATAAGATGTATTATAAGATCCCTACTGAGATAAAACCCACATAAGCCTCTGCTAAAACTTCTTATGCTAGTGCATTCGACCCTGACTTCTGCCTTCTATTGAGAGAGAGAAGAGCTACCTCCCTAGCTCAAATGCAAGATGCGTCCATAGAAGTGGAATCTAATGCATTGGAAATTGACAGACTGATGCAGATAGAATAAAGGGAAGATATGAAGCCTCGAATTCTATCCCCTCTGTGCCTCACCCTCAAGTGGATGAATTGACCAAGATAGTGAAGTCTCTGCCTGCAGAGATGGAGAAAATTAAGGTGGAGGGAAAGCAAACATATAGAAATCCTCAAAATACCGAAAACAAAGGGAATTTTAGGAGGCCAAAATATAATTCTCCCTAGATTATGCAAAGAGACCAGAGGGGAAGAGACAGAGAAGATCAGAAGATTCAAGCCCCTCTTCAAAATAATTCTGTAGCTAATGATGAAGAAGGGGAAATAGATGGGCTTGATCCTAAAATCCACTGCTTCGGAGATACTTCTCCTTTTCCTCGTCTCACTCAATTAGCATACGAGGAATCTCTCATGGACAATCAGCTAAATGAACTGAGCAAGTGAGACAAGGTTGGTAGCAGCCAGAACAAGTATAACATGAGATCCAAGAAGAAGATAGGAGCACCTGATGTTCCTAAACAACTCACTAGAATAAAGAAACCTGCTAATGAAGTAGCAGACAACAACAAAGGTAAGAAGGCCCAACCCCTCTCTCCAATAATCCATATTCATGTTCCTGAAGTAAAGGAAATCCCAAAGTTCGCATCCTCTTTTAACTTTGAGCATGAAATTCAAAAAATTAGAATCCCTATGCCCCTCACCGAACTGATTAAACATGAAGTGTTCAGAAAATGCCTCTCTGAACTATTACAGTCTGGAACCTCATGCCATCCCACAGACTCAATCAATTTGCAAGATGAAAAGCCTATAGTTATCCTAGGTCCTATGGTAGAAGACAAAAATTATTCATCCCCTCCCTTCTACACATCCTTGAACATACATGACAAGGTGTTGCACAACTGTTTGATGGATTCAGGGGCTTCCCACAACCTCATGCCCAAAAATGTCATGGAAGAATTAGGGCTGGAAGTCACCGAAGCCTATCATGACCTCTATTCCTTTGACTCCAGGAAAGTTCGATGTCTAGGAGTCATCAAAGACCTGGTTTTGACCTTGTTTCAGTTGCACATGAAAAGTGTGGTCATGGACATTGTAGTGGTTGATGTTCCCCCCAAGTTTGGTATGTTGTTGTCAAGATCTTGGATAAAAAGACTTGGGGGAACCATGCAAATGGACCTAACTTATGCTACTATTCTAGTGTTTGGGGGGGAACATAGGAGACTGTACAGAGAAGCTCAGTTGGCCTACATAATCAGTGACGAGGCCAATCCTACCAACTATCCTATATTTTCCCTTGACACTGATTTAGGTTCCAATTTACTACAACTCACTAATGCTCCCGAACCTCTTCTAGAACTCAGAAAGCAACCCACTACTTCTCATGAATTTTCTTCCCCCCTCACCTTTGTCTGGAAAATGTTCTTTGATGGAGCCTCTTCCAGGGAAGGCGCTGGTGCCAGAGTATTTTTTGTGTCACCTGTTCAGGAAACTGTATCTCTGTCATACAATCTAGAGTTTGAAACAACCAACAATGTGGCAGAATATGAAGCTCTTGTTTTAGGTTTAAGATCTACAAAGGAAATGGGAATTCAAGAGGTAGCAGTGTTCGGAGATGTAGAATTGATAGTCCAACAGATCAAAAATTCTTATCAAGCCAAGCATGCTTGACTCAGGAGTTACAGAAATGAGGTATGGGATCTAATCAACAGTTTATTTTTAGCATTTAACATTTCATTCATTCCAAGGGAGAAGAACACAGTGGCTGACTCTCTAGCTACATCAGCAAGCAATTTCAAAGTGCCCCTGCTACCCAAATTCAGATATTATGTGGAAGTAAAATACATGCCCTCCATACCTGACAATGTCAAGCATTGGAAGGTGTTCGAGGATGATCTTGAGATCAAACGATTCTTGGAGACTGTTGAAGAATTTTCAGTGTTGCATATTGATCAAGACCATGTTTCCGAAGCAAAGCCTGATGATGGTAATTTTTTGAGTAAGATTGTAGAGCGTGACATTGTGCGACTGCCCAACAATCATATTCCAAAGGGACTAGTTCCTTTGGAAAGGCTTTTTGATAAAAATGACGTGGCATTAAAAGGGAAGATATCAGACGATGATGCTAATACAACTCAATGCAACATTGGCACCGAGGATAAACCCAAATTTGTCAAATTGTCAAGAAGCCTGACGAAGGAGCAGAGGGCCGAGTACACTAAATTATTGAGGGAGTTTGCTGATGTTTTTGCCTGGACCTATGAAGATCTCAAAAATTATGACACTTATGTCATTGAGCATAAAATACCATTGAAAAAGGAGGCAAAGCCATTTAGGTAGAAACTAAGACAGATCAATCCTATGTTGATGCCTATCATGGAGAGAGAGGTGAAGAAGTTTCTACATGCCCAGATCATTGTGCCATTAAGATATTCATAGTGGGTGGCCAACTTGGTCCTAGTAAGGAAGAAGGATGGGGAAATCAAACTCTGTGTAGATTTTAGAAGCCTGAACAGGAGCTCAAGGAAGGACAATTACCCCCTGCCAAAGATGGAACATATATTCCAGAAGGTGACAGGATCATCTAGGATTTCCATGATTGATGGCTTCTCTGGCTACAATCAAATCTCTGTTCTGCCCGAGGACAGAGAAAAGACAACATTTACCACTCCATGGGGCACATTCATGTATGCTAAAATGCCCTTTGGATTGATGAATGCAGGGGAAACTTTTCAACGAGCCATGGACATAACTTTCATTGGGGAAAAGGATAAGTTTGTGGTCATCTATCTGGATGACATCACAGTCTTTTCCAAATCTAATAAAGAACATTGTTGTAATCTCAGGAAGGTGTTTCTAAAGTGCAGGAGTTTTGGCCTTTCATTGAATCCCAAAAAATCTATGTTCGCCATGAAAGAGGGAAAGTTACTAGGCTACATAGTATAAGCAGAAGGAGTTAAGATTGATCCTAGCAGAGTTGAAGCAATCCAAGCCTTGTCAATCCCAAGATCCAGGAAAGAAGTCTAGTCTTTCCTTGGTAAGATTAGTTTTCTAAGGAGGTTTGTTTCTAACTTTCCTGAGATGGTAAAGCTTATAACAGCCATGTTGAGAAAGGAAAATGAAGTGAGGTGGACTTTTGAGTCTTGAAATTCCTTTGAGCAGATAAAGAAAGCCTTAATTGAAGCTCCTATGCTTATCAGTCTCGATTACTCAAAGGATTTCCTCATTTTCTCCTTTGCTTCATCTGACACAGTGGTTGTTGTTTTACTACAAACAAATGATGTCAGGTTGGAGTAGCCTATTGCCTATTTTATCATAGCACTAAGGGATGTTGAGGTCAGGTATGACATTATAGAGAAGCAGGCCTATGCCCTGGTGAAATGTCTCAAATCCTTTAGAGTCTATGTCCTGCAGTCAAAAATCATTGCCTATGTCACCTCAATTGTTGTAAAGGACATTCTTATTTAGCCTAACATAGACGGGAGGAGGAGTAAATGGATATCCAAGATCCTTGAGTTCAATCTGGAAATAAAGCCTACCAAGTTGATCAAAGGTCAAGGTTTAGCCAAGATATTGACTAAAGCAAATTGCAAAGATTTGGGGGTAAGTTTCATTAATGAATGCTCAAAAAATCTGTAGGATCAGCTGTCTGATGCAGACCCTCAAGCAGAACCCCTGTTAGCGCGATGTCCTTGGTATAAGGATGTCATATATATTTTGCAAGAATTGCGGCCTCCTAATGGCATGCAAAGAAACAAGGTAAGAGCTCTGAAGCTCAAAGTGGTAAACTATTTCCTTGTTGATCAAGTTTTATATTGGAAAGACCCCTTGGGGGTGCTTTTAAAATGTATGAATCCACAAGAGGCTCAAAGGATCATTGTTGAATTTCATGATAGCCTATGTGGAGGGCACAATTTATAGAAAACCACAGCCTACAAAATCCTCAGGGATGGGTACTACTAGCCCACCTTATTCACTGATGTCTGCAGAGAGGTCAGAGCCTACATCAAATGCCAAAGGTTCTCAGGAAAGCAACAGCTTAAATCTCTACCCTTAAAACCTGTAGTTGTTTCGGTACCTTTCCAGCAGTGGGGCCTCGACTTTATTAGGGAGATCCACCCTACTTCAAGTGGACAACACAGATGAATTCTGATTGCCACAGATTTCTTTACCAAGTGGATAGAAGTTATCCCCACCAGGAGTGCTTCCCATAAGGTAATCATTGGGTTCCTAGAAGACCTCATCACGATATTTGGCTGCCCAAGCAAGATTGTTACTGATAACACAACATCTTTCAAAGTTGAACCATTGGTCAAATTATGTGAGCAATTAGGGATCAAACTGATTCACTCCACCCCATACTATCCCCGGGGCAATGGTTTAGTAGAGTCCTCCAACAAAATCCTGATAAGGATCATCAAAAGAATATTAGAGGACAACAAAAAGGCCTGGGATTCAAAGCTTAAATTTGCTATATGGGCTGATCGAGTGACCCTAAAGAGATCCATAGGCATCTCCCCTTTCCAATTGGTTTATGGGACAAAAGTTGTCTTTTCGTCTCAGCTAGCCATGCATGTAGAAAGATTCCTCTAGGATTATCAAGGAGAGCCTGATGATGTGATCAGAAGAATTCATCTGCTGGTAGAGGTCCAGCAGGCCAAAGAGCAGGTGGTGAACAGAGTTCAGGACTGTCAGTAGAAGATCAAGCAGGATTTTGACAGGAAGGCCAAGAAGGAAGATTTCCAGATGGGAGATTTGGTACTGAAATGGGATGCTCCTAAGAAAGACAAGGGCAAGCACGACAAATTTGAAGCCCTATGGGTCCGGCCTTTCAAAATCTCTGAAGTATTTTCAAAAAACACCTACAAGTTATAGGATTTGAAGGATCAAGAAGTTTTCAATGGCCCTGTGAATGGGCATTTCCTAAAAATATGTTTCTCTTGAGCCACACATGGCTCTTCTGCGTTTGTAAATATTTTTTTTCTTTTTATCTTTAACTTTTAATAATGACTCCATAACCCAACAGCAAGGCACTGAAGCTACAAAAGAGTTCTCGACAACCCACAGGGGGTGTGTTGTCCCCCATGGAGCCTAATGTTAGCACATAAACAAGTATGGGGTATTTTCCTAAAAGAAGCATCCCCTTGGGCTAAAGGAGAGATTTGGAAAACCCATTTATCCCAAATTTCTAAAGGGCTAGCGCGTCATTTTAACGAGCAGGCAGATTTGGATGGCCAAGATCTGCCTGCCTAGATTTGCGTTTGAGGTTTCATTCTGGAGCCCCCTTTACATTCTACCTTTAACAGGGGGGGTCCATAATTGTCTGTGCATCTCTCAACGGCCTAGATTGGGGCGCTCAGATTTGCGGTCAAAGTTGGATTCCGGACCCCCCTTGCCATTCTACCTTTAATAAGAGGGTGGGGGTCTAGAATTGGTGGCTCCATTGGGGACCCCACATTATCACTTCCACCATCCACCTTCCGCCATACATCTTCCACCTAGCACCATCCTGGCCCATCTCTTTCCCCTTTCCTCCCTTCCACCTATCACCTCCTGCCAGGTGTTTCCCCCCCTTCATCCTCCAACTAGTCATTCCTCCTCCTCCAGGCCCACCGCCTTGCATCTTCCTCATCATCCGGTGCCACAACCCCCTTTTATCCATCCACATGGCCCATCCCCATCTTGTCATCCACTCACCTCTTGACATGTGTCTCTTTCTCTCCCAGTCGCCTCCATCTGTATGGTCGTCCCTACTCCTTATCCACTTGCACCCCGAGTTCCATGACACTTCCACCCATCCACCACTTCCAATTATGTGCCCCATCCTTCGCACCAACCTCTATGCCTTATCCATTAGGTTGTTCAGCCAATCCAGGTGGCAGCGCGAGAAGATCTCCATGTCCCAAGAGTGCAGAGTTGGTTGGGCCATTCTCAATCCTAAGGAAGCAGTTATTGAGGTAGTTGGTGGTGGTTAGACATCGTCTCCGCCATAAAGGGAAAGTCTGGTGAAGGATTAAAAGCATGTCGATTCATTTGCAGGACTGTCAGGAGTCTGATTATGTCTGTCATGAGTGCACGATCGTTCAGAGACTACATGCGCAGACTGTCAGTAAACATGCAGACACAATGTTTTTAATGCAGTGTCTCGTTTTCGCTGTTGTTGTTTTGTTTTGAGTATATGTAGGCAATTTTTCCATTTTGTAATCTATCGATGGTTGAGCTAGGCTCCCAATTGTAAAGTTTTGATGAAGCACTGGTTGCTCTGGTTATGTATTGGCACTTGAGACTTCTTGTTTAAAGAATGTCAACCTCTTTTCATCTCTTTGTTAACACTGTGTTAGAACGGCTCGGAATTAGAGGATCTAGTCGAGTTGCGTTGTTATAGGATGATGTAGGTTGGATCATTGTAATGGTTACGTTTTTTCTAATCAGTTCTTGTATTTTCTCAACGCTAAATGACTTGGAATTGGAAGATCCAGCCAAGTCACCCTTTAGTCGTCCGAAAATCTAAACCAAGAGGATCTTGTCTTCTGAGTTTTTCCTCCCCAAGCTGTTGAAGGGCCTAATTCCCAAAGTAGTCTTGTTCACTTCTCCTATCTAGTCTTCCATCTACCCACCTTATAATCAACCCACTGACGGAAGTTAGATCAAGACCTATTCTGTTTCTACATACCAGGCTCGATTTTATGAGTTAGAGTGATATCTTCCTGGGTCTCTATCCATTCGATCACCCCATTAAATTATTTGTGACATAAACTGATGGGCATTGGGCTCTACTTCTGCCACAATCCAAGAGTGACTTCTGACGCTAACACCAAGCATGTCTTCCATGACTTGATTTACTCTCTCAGTTTGCCCATCTTTTTCAGGATGATAAGTTGTACTTAAGTTCAACTAAGTCCCCAACGTTGACTGCAAACTTGTCCAAAACCTAGAAGTGAATCTGGAGTCCCTATATGAAATGATATTCTTAGGTATCCTATGCAAATGGATAACCTCACTTACAAACACACATGCCACATCAATGACATCGTAAGTGTCTCTAACCGGAATAAAATGAGCACTCTTGGTTAACTTATCAACTATCACAAGAATGGAATTGTGTCTATGAGATATGAGCGTCAACCCCACAACAAAATCCATAGAGATGACTTCCCACTTGGACATATGAACATCATGTGGTTGTAGGAGGTCTGTCGGGTGATGGCGGTCGGCTTTCACTTGTTGACACTCTAGGCACTTTGCGACGAAATGGACTACATCGCGCTTCATGCCTACCCAGAAGAAAATATTCCTTATGTCTGTGTACATCTTCTTCACACTCGGATGTGCACAATAAAGTGCTCTATGGACTTCCTTCAATATGATGCTTCGAATATCCCCATCTTCAGGGATGTACATCCTTCCCTGATATCTCAATAGTCTGTTTGCTTCCAGACTATATCCTTCATACTTTGGATCTAATTTCCTCCCACTCTGGAGGTTTGAAGTAACCTCTAAATACCAATTGTCTCCTTGGAGTTGCCTCAACACACATTCCCTCATATTGACCTTTAAGGGTACCAAGGAGAAGACACGTGGTCTCCTACTCAAGGCATCTGCAACCAAATTTTCCTTTCCCTTGATGTATGAAATACCGAAATTGTACTCACTCATAAACTCACTCCATCACCTTTGCCTAGCATTCAGATCCCTTTGAGTGAAGAGATGTTTTAGACTTTGATGGTCCATTTTGATCTCAAAGTTTCTCCCCACAAGATAGTGCCTCCAAAGTTTCAAAGCTAGCATTACAGTTGCCAACTCTAAATCATGAGTACCATAAAGATCTTCGTGTTTCTTCAACTTCCTTGACGCATAAGCTATCACTCCTCCATCATGCATTAGCATGGCCCCCAAACCTTGCTTTGAGGCATCCATGTAGACTGTGAAGTCCTTTTCCATATCTGGCACTAGTGAAATTGGCGCACTAGTTAGTAACCTATTAAGCTCAATGAATGCACTATCACATTCTTCTGTCCATTCATACCTGACCCCCTTGTGCTACAAAGTGGTGATGGGTTTCACTATTTTTTAGAATCCTTCCACAAATCTCCAATAATAACCTGCTAGCCCCATGAAGCTTCTCACCTCATGGGCATTTTTCGACACTAGCCACTCCATAATGACCTTTACCTTTTCTGGGTCCACAGAGATTCCTTCACCATAAATGATATGACATAAATAGTGGATATCTCTCTGGAAGAAGGAACACTTCGACAACTTCCCATACAATTTTTTCTCTCTAAGGCAGGACAATACCACTTATAAGTGTTCCTCATGCTCTCTTTCATTTTTGGAATAGATGAGGATGTCATCTAGAAAGACTTGTACAAAACAATCTAGGTACTTCCGGAATACTTTGTTCATGAGGCTCATGAATACTGTTGGCGCATTGGTCAATCCTAAAGGTACTACGACAAACTCGTAATGTCCAAACCGAGTTCGAAAGGAAATTTTTGTGATATCACCTTCCTTAATCCTTAACTGGTGATACCATGATCGCAAATTGATCTTTGAGAATACCACTACTCCTTTCATATGATCGAAGAGGTCACCTATTCGTGACATTGGGTACCTATTTTTCACTGTAGCATGGTTCAAGTCCCTGTAGTCTATACACAATCATAAGGAACCATCCTTCTTATTTACAAAAATTACTGGTGCACCCCAAGGTGAGACACTGGGCCTTATTAGACCTAAGTCTAGTAACTCTTTCAACTGCATTTGCAACTCACAAAGTTTCGACGCTGTCATTCGATACAGAGTCTTGGAAATTGGTTCTGCACCAGGTTTTATCTCAATAGTAAAATAAATCTCCCTCTTAGGAGGTAACCCTAGTAGCTCGTTCGGAAAAACATCCTTAAATTCTGACAATACCGGGTACTGATCCAAGGAGGGTCCCTTCCTTTGATTCACCACTTCCACATATAGTCGACACCCTTTCCTCAAGCATCACTTAACCTTCATAGTTGAGATAAAGCGTAATGACACCCTTCTCCGTACACCCTGGATCTCCACTGGCCTTCCTTCGTCATCTACACAGAGCACCCTTTTTGCGAAACAATCTACCAAAGCTCGATGAGCTTCTAACCAATCCATTCCAATGATTAGGTCATACGCCCCGAGAGAAGTGACGTATACCTTCAACTTGGTAGTACACACTCCCAGGTCTACTATACAATTATCAACGCTAGGTCCTACCACTTTTTTTTCCCCCGAAGCCATCTCGACTTGTTTAAAGTCATCGTGCTCGTAGGCTGCCAACCCACTCTTTTCTAATGAAGATGGTGAAATGAAACTATCTGTCACACTAGAATCAAATAAAATCTTTACATGGATATGATTTAGCATACCTGACGAATCCACCACTGTGGATTGATGTTCGACCTAGCAATTATTAAGCGCTACGTAAATCTGGTAGCTGCTACTTGCTCTTCCCATCGGGGCCTTTCCTTCTCTATGCACAAATCCTGATTGTAACTCTGGGCAGTCACACTGGTAATGGGGTCCTCCGCATCCCCAACATGTAACATAGGATTGAACCTGCTCACTTTTCTGTGACTGTCTCTGAAATGAGTTCCTTTCCCTGGAACCCCTACCCCTACTAGTTGCTCCTTGAGATGGCCATGAACTTGCCTACGTCGTTGGTGATGAACGGGATGTTGCACTTGCTGCCATTGAAATCCCTGCGGCTATTGTCTTTGGTGTGACTCTATTACCATATGAAGGTGGCCTTGAGCCCCCTCCCCTGGGAAATGTCCTATGGGCTTTCCCCATGAATCCAGGACGATGCGGAAAGTTCGGTCTCGTACCTTTGGTTAAATTCATGTGTTCCTCCGCATAACGCACATTTTCCACAGCTTCTGCTATGGAAGACAGTTTCCACATTCGCACCATAGCCCTTATCTTAGGTTTTAACCCATAGACAAAGCATTCTACCTGTCATTGGTCATTATCCATATATGAAACATATTTGACCAATTCCATAAACCTAATCTCATATTCTTCTATGGTCTTGTTTCTCTGTACTAGAGCATGAAACACTCCTACCTGTTGTTCCTCATAGTAAGCTGGCAGATATTTCCTTTGAAACCTCTCCTCAAAAAATTCCCAAGATATGGTGTCCGGGGTAAGATGCAGTTGCCTTTCCAGGTTGCCCCACTAGTTCAAGGCACTGTCTCTCAACTGAAAAATTGTTATCTTCGCCTTTTAAGTGGACGCATAGTCCCTTAAGGAAAAACACCTTGTCATGCCTTCCAACCATGCTTATGCGCGTTCATTGGTGCGAACCTCGGCAAACTCCGGAAGTTTGATCTTATGTAGTTCTCTAGTGATGTCTTTGGGTGGAGGTCCTCCCCCTGAATCCCTCAATGCTTCTGGATTACCCGTTCCATATGGTGGGGGCTCCACTTTGATCTCTGTTGGTTGATACCCCTTTAAAGTCTCATTTATGGTCTCCAAAGAGCGCAGTATGAGAGCTAGTTCAAGCGATGGTGGTGGCGGCGCTGGTGGTCCCTGCGACGATGCCCCTCTGCCTTGATTTCCATGAATCCTAACCATCTTGTATGATTTAACCTGCATCAACCAAAGTTGTCAGGGTGAGTTCAAGGATGTTTCACAGTTGCGCAACTTAAACTAGAAAACAGGGTTAGGCGTAAGTTTTTTTTTTTTACTTGTATGAAAATAGATGTTACTCTCTTTAGGGGAGGTGGCTAGGTTAGGGTTAAGTGTCTAATCTTGATGTATTCACCTAAGAAAACTATTGACCCTCTCGCCTCGTAGCTACGCTATCTTTGCGCCATACTCGCCAATTCCTCTAGCGTGCATGAAACCCCCACCTGCTTACCTTGGTCTAAGTCCTTAAACTTTTCATCTAAAACTAATTAATGTGATTTTCAACCTAAAGTTGATTAATTATTAAGAACTTAAAATCTAAACTAAACTTTAACCCTAATTCCAATCGTCTTAAACAACTCATTCATTTAATCCCGTAAATTAATATTATTAATATTATTATTAATTAATTTATTAAGTACCTAATTAATCATTAATTTAATTTAAATTATTCCCTTTGATTAACCACTTTTGATTAATCATATTAACTTATAATAAATTTAAAACATAAATTTTAATATGTTTAATTTACATAATTAAACACAAGATTTTTTTTTTAAACTAATTTAAACAATTAAAATTTTAAATCTAAAAATACTTTAATTTATCCATCTTTCTTTTAATTTTCTAATATAAGATACTTTAAAAGAATAATTAAATAAAAAAATAAAATAAACAAATCAATAAAATATATATAAAAAAAAATTAAAAAAATATTAATTAGGTGAGGGCACGCATGAAGTCCACGTGCCCGCCCTACTTCCTCCAACGCCTTCCATACCTAAACCTAACCCTACACTTGTTCTCATAACGCTCCGCTCTTTTGCCGCCTCTCTCACTCTGTAAGTGCGACCAAGGTTACGGTAATGGTTGGAGCCTCCTCTCTCGTGGCTTGGCAAAGGCCTGCGGGCTGCAACTATGCCCTCACGAGCTCCTCTTTCGTGGCTTGGTGCATAGTATCTATACATGAGGTAGGTATAGTGTTGTTGATTTTGGCGCTCATCATGGCATTGAATCTTGACCTGTGTTGTATGTAGGTGCGCTAACCTATGCACTAGACTTTGTATTGCGTATTGAACAGTTGATAAGATAATGGAGTCTCCTTGGTGGCTTGGTTTGGAGCTTGTGCATTGGCTTGGTGTTGTGTATTGAATAGTTGGTCATGAAATATGGCTTCGGGACTTGGTATATGTGCTTGGCGCTTGGTCGCAAGCTTGGTTCTTAAGCCTCCTCCCCATGGCTTGGTGCATGGTCTGCGGATTGTTTGTTGTGGCTATTCACAGGGTTCTAGATTGTTTGTTGTGGTTGTTCGCTTGGGTGTTGGATTGTTTGTTGTGGCTGCTCACTTGGGTGATGTATTGTTTGTTGTGGTTGTTCACTTGGGTGTTGGATTGTTTGTGCATTGCCTTGTGACTTTGAGCTCGTTGCTTGATACTTGGGTAATGGTCGTTGTAGGTAAACTTGATACCAAGAAGATGTTTTTCTTTTGCTGCTTCCCCTTCAATCTCTAGAACTGTCTGCTTCGGCCTGAATTCTTTCAAGTGCTCGGAAAAAGCTAAAGCAACTGCCTCATTAGTCCCAATTTCAATTTTTTTTAAATCAGATGCAACCCTTCTCGAGGCAATCCCTTTGCTCATTTTACATATTCCGTTGAGGGAGTTAGCTTTGTCTTGGAATACAAATGAAATGCATTGGTACATGCCTTCCACAAAGCAATAACCTATGTACTTTCGTTAATAAGCTCTCAAATTCTTTTCAGAAACCAGATCCAAAACCGACTCTAGAAAACGTCCATATATTGACTCCCCTTTTTATATTGCTTCATTGATCTTAGTCGAAACATTCTCCCTATCACTTGCAACCTCCTCCTCGGTTGGAGCCGATCGAATAGTTTTTGATAGAAACAGATGCAACATTTGAAAATAGAGTTTTTTTTATATATCTGTATATATATTTTTTATACTGTTAATACTTATATATATTTTTTTCATTACGCGTAGTGCATGGGACATGGTCCCCTCCTCCTTGTGGCTTGGTGTGATGCTTGGCGTGTAGGATTTGACTTGGATATCGACGTGTCGTTGTTGACATCTGTCTTGTACGATTGTGGATGCGTGGTTCGAGGACTGGTTATATATATATACTGTAAATACTTATATTTTTTTTAAATTAAATTTATCCACAGCATGAAAGTAAATCACATAACCATCACGTAACACAGCATAATCACTAAAATACATACCTTTGTCTGATGTTAATTCTCAATCTTCGGTTGTCCTCTCTGCTGCTTTGCCCAAAACTCTGCCCAAAACAGAATCTTCCTCCCTGCCAGCTAGGAACAGAGCCTGTACGGCTCCCTAGCTCCAGGATTCCATGAATATTCCTGGCCCCTGAGCCCAAAACTCCCAGCAACCTGGTGCACCCCTGTAACAGTCCACCCAAACTTCCAAAACCAGAAAATGCCAACCAGGAAATACAGTCTCTAATCTCCAATAATGCTTCCTCTTCCCCAAATTTCCAAAAGTCCCCTTTTCCAAATGCCTCTCCCCCTCATATCCTCCTCCATTCACCGCCTCCTACCCTCCTTTAATGCCACCCACCTTATCCCTCCATTCATTGCTTCATCCCCATGCATACGTAAAGTTTTATAATAATGAATTAAAATTTATTAAGTATTTAATTCTTTACCCTAAACATTAAATGTGTTAATCAATCAAATAACTAATTAATCAACATATATTAAAAATTAAGTAATTAATTAATTAATATTATTAATAAATAATCATTATTTAACTAATACACATTAGGACAGTTAATTATTTAATTAATTATACTTGGTAAATCTTAAGCAATCATTTAGCTAGGGTTGTTACATTGTAGATTAATGTCAACCCTTAGTGATTGATGTCAACCCTTGGAGAAAGTCCGGTAGCGAATTCTGGTAGCACAAAGGTTTGGGTAATGGACCCAAGTTTGTTTGATGTATAATGGTATGAGTTTTAATATATTTTAAGGTAAGACTATTCCATATGGGTAGTACATTTCATGCCATTTCCAGTAGTATGTGGAACGTCACATAACTCCTCACGGTTAGAAAGCTATGGCCATGTGAAGTTGGAGAACCCAGGCTTGGGTAATGGACCCAAGTTTCTTTGATGGATAACGGAATGAGTTTTGATATATTTGTAGGTAATACTATTCTATATGGATAGTACATGTCATTCCATTTCCAATGGTATGTGGAATGTCGCATAACTCATCACGGTTAGAGACATATGGCCATGTGAAGTTGGAGACCCCTCATGAGTCATCTAGAAGCCCTAAAATGTCAAAGTAGTCAAAGTGGTTTAAGATATTTTTAGAAGGTAAATAATAAAGTGAAGTAATGAGTGTACTATAATTCAAAGTAAATACAAAATAAATTATTTAAACAATAAAGTTAATGGAGAAGTTACTAAGTTGACAAGTGGTTAGAAGTGGGTTAGCGCTAAAATAAGGAAAGTGGTTTAAGATGGTTAGAAGGTAACCCCTTGATGTAAAGTGAAGTGATGAGTGTACTATAAGTCAAAGTGGATAGAAAATAAATTATTTAAATAATAAATTTAATGGATAAATTACTAATTGGACAAGTGGTTAGAAGTTGGTTAACCCTAAAATAAGGAAAGTGGGTTAAGATGGTTAAAAGGTAACCCCTTGAGGAAGCTACATGAAAGTGTGAATAATAGGCAAGGCTCTCTCATTTTAAATCACACTTGAGCATATTGAATATCTGCAGGTGACTGAGGTAACCAAAGGGTATCTAAGCCGAATTTTAGAGAGAAGGTAAAGTAAAGAAGGCTGAAATTCAAGGGAGGATAATTTCTTTTGATGATGCTTTCTAAGTTAAGGAAGGTTTGCAGGTATGTGATCATATACACAAGGTCTATTACAGAGTTATAAATCATATTTGGATGATGAAATTGATGAGGGATTTTGGTTGAGGTACATGCTGGGTACATGGTTGAGACAAGTAGTTGATGAGTTGGCACATACATGAGGTTTATAGTTGATGATGTTGGTACATCTTGATGAGTCATAGTTGATGAGTAGTTGATACATGATTGATACATACTTGGTACATGGTTGGATGCACTTGTTTATGGTACAGGTTGATTACAGGTTGTTTGGTACAGGTTGATGTATG
>ML822480.1:39502-53776 GCA_009831015.1 Picea engelmannii | reverse complement strand
CTGCCACGTGTCCATACAGATGAACGGTCCAGATCCCTGCTTGATTAACGGTTGCGATCAAATCGCGAAATCACATATCGCGATTTCGGGGTTTTCAATGATAAGTGTTCTTTGCACTTTGAACTCGCGATCCCCGATTCTCCAATGGAGCCTCCAAGCTGCCACGCGTCCATACGAATAAACGGTCCAGATCCCTGCTTGTTTTTAACGGCTGCGATTAAATCAGAAAATTGCATATCGCGATTTCGGGGTTTTCGTTGTCGAGGAACTTTGACATATCCAACTCGCGATCCTCGAAACTTCGATGACTATGCTCCTGGTCCATATGACCATTATCCTCATGACCATAGCCAGACCTTCACTCCCTTTAAAGACCTTGCAGGTTCTCATTGATCCAACGGTGGTCGGGTCCCTGCGCTCGGATCTGACGGCTAAGACCTGTCCTCCTATCAAGCTTCTCTCGGTGGCGCCCGATCGCTGCCACACGTCCTTCCAAATAGACGGTCCTGATTATGTTGGGATTTCACCTTGGCTTTTCCCGATGGTAAACCTCGTACAGCTTCTGTCTGATCTGACGGCCTTCGTTCTTTCAGGAAATTTGAATGAGATCCTGTGGTTGTGGATCTCTGTCTTCCTTCTCTTCTGCAAATTCCTGTACTTTGAGCTTTGCCTTTGCTGCGCGTGTTTGCTTCAACGCTGTTCCTCCTGAGCTTTCACGTCTGAATCCCCAAGGGATTTTTATCCTTCTTATCCTACCATCTCCACTACTGTACTTGCCATCAATGACAAGTCTATGCTACCTGTAAAAACATGCCAACAATCCTTTGTACATTCTTCCTGCACCCATGCCATCTTCATTGCTGTACTTGCCATCAATGACAATCATATGCTATCTGTTAAACATTTCCAACATACCACACTTTGAGGACCTCTTTAGACGTATCACTCCGGTTGGCAAATTTTTAAATACAACTTGATAAAAACTAATTGAAAAAAACCGCATTTGAATAATAAAAATAGCGCACTTTCATCAAATTAATCAAAATGCATTGTCTCGGCTGTTATTTTGATTATAAAAATAACGCACTTTGATAAAATTAATCAAAAAACATTATCTCGGCTGTTATAAAAATGGCGCTCTTCGATAAAATTAATCAAAAGGCTTGTTACTTTTAATTATGATTATGGTCCGAACTTTACACTTCACCAATAACTATTTTTTATTTTATTTTATAATTTTATGTCACACAAAATTTCTTTAATACTTTTATTTTCTTATTATTTTGGAAGATCATAATTTTATAATAAATTTTGATTGATTTTATTGAGAAGAAAATAGTCTTTTATGAGAAACATTTTTTTTTTTTTTGATTGATTTTATTGACAAGAAAATAGTTTTTTATGAGAAACATGTTTTTTTTTTAATCTATAGTTTGATTTACATAATTTTTTTGATCTAGTTTTCTTACAATCATAAATAAACCATCCATTGTCATTTAGGGATCATTTTTTTTTTGTATCCTTCATCTAATATGAAACCTGTCACAACTACGCTAAAGAACACCACATGTTCCCAATGGCATCCAAGGTACCTATAGTAGCCACTATTGAGTTTGAACTTACGACCTCTTGAACTTTAAGGATAGAAGGAGGTCAAATGATCAACTCCATTGCAAGGTGGAACTTATCATGCTATTACCTTATCACACACAAACTTTGTATGATAAATGCACATCTTTTGGGATTGATCCAAGTGCAAATCATGGTTTCACATTGAATTTTGATTGATCCCATTGGGAAGAATGGAGTGATGAACCTTTGGGATGACCAAATTTGATTCTTTCTTAGGAAAATATATATTCTTCCAAGGAAAACCCCATAGGGAAACCCAAAAGAAAGATGCTTCACCCATCGACGTTGACTAGTACACCTAGTACTCCTCACCTCAGGGAATTCAAACTGTGGACACATTGGCATAAAACTAGCCAAATGTACAACAATATTGGAGACAACGAATTTATCTAACCCTTAGTGCTATTCTTGGAATACATATACACATACACACATCATTCATATATATATGTAGGTATGTATGTATGTATGTATGTATATAGGTAAGAGAAACAATCAAATGAATTGAGAACATGGAAAACCTTGGCCCCATCTTGCTAGCGTTTTTAAGTGTGAATATGAGGCCATAGGTTCTAAGCTAGTGAAAATTACATATTACATTTGTGTAGGGTAAAACAAGGAAACAACAATGATTGGCACAAATCCCAAGGAACAAATTCTGGGTACATATATTAGAGCATGCACTCAATAAAGGAAGCCTAGCCAGAAGCCCTAACTAGTAGAGCCCGTGAAGGGGAGGATCTAGCTTACCAAGATTTGAATGTGGCTTATCTTCACTGCAATTGTTCCAAATTTCTACTAGACCATAGCCCGACAGGGTGTGGTCTAGTGACAACTTGGAGCGATTATTATGGAAATGAACCAAGTTCAAATAATGATGTGCATGCTTCTCCATTGCATGGGATTTGTAGGATGTGACTATTACTAGATGTTGCCTTAGTTCCTTCTTAGCCTAGTTATGGTTAACTTCTTATTACTAGATGTTGTCTTATTGACTTCTCGAGTTAGTAATTACTAACTTCTCTCCCATTTGAGTTCATCATAATTTCATCAAGGTTGAACTTACGAATATAAATTTAGCTTCTATACATGGATAATCACCTTTGTGAAACATATGAAATTGAAGTATAATCCTCAATTTAAGTTTTTCAAGATATAATCATGACTCCTCGTCATAGCAACACTTTGTCTCCACCATTAGCTCACAACTAAACTTGCTTCATAACTTCAATTCAAAAGACACATTCGAAAAAAAGTTGCGAGTTTGTTAACATTTCCATTATAATTGTTGGTTGTGGAGCTTGATTATCTTCCTGATTCAGAGGTATTTTTTTCAGTCATGTTTATACCCCATGAAGACTTTACACCCTAGAAGAATGTACACCCCTCCACAGAGGGAGTGCAGAGGGGGGTTACCCCCTTTGTGGGGTCTGGAGGTTCGGGGGCGAAGCCCCCGAATAATTTTTTTTCTTGTAAATGTATATTATAATTTCATTGTAAATCTAGACCGTTCATTATAAGGTCGCAGATCTAGCAGTATAAGTTATGTTAGGGTTTTTTTCCCTAGAAGGCAACCCTCTTTTATGAGGGAAATGTATTGCGGCTATGTATTATTGCAAATATTGTATTCTGAGATAAGAGGTTGTGAGAGAAAGAAGAGTAACCTACAACGGGTTTGATGTAAGTTGTATCCCTTCATTTGCTGGATAATAATAAAGGAAGGGCCTGACAATTTCTCTGGCGGACGTAGCCCACACTAGGTGAACCACATATATATGTGTCTCTATTGTATTGTGTATCTTCTGTATTTTATTTCCGCATTTGTTTTATTTATTTCTCTGTGATCCTATTTTTCTAACAACTGGTATTGGAGCAAAAGGTAACTCGCAGGAAAAGAGGGTTCTTGGTTCAAGTGGGAGCAATGGCGGAAAATGGAAATTTTAGGGACGAGAAATTTAACGGCCAAAACTACAAGTTATGGAAGATGTAGATGGAAGATTATTTATATCAGAAGGATCTATTCCTACCATTGTGTGGAATAGAAAAGAAACTGACGGTCATGAAGGACGAAGACTGGGAGGTTCTTGACAGAAAGGCACTAGGAATGATACGGTCGAGCCTTGTAGTGTTAGTGGCTTTCAATATTTCGAAAGAAAAGACAATGAAGGAGCTAATCGACGCATTGGATAAATTGTATGAAAAACCCTCGACGTCCAATAAGGTATTTCTAATGAAGATATTATTTAATATGAAGATGTCAGAAGGTGGGTCTGTTGCTGATCCGAAAAAGATCTTTTAAATGACAATGGTTGAGTTATTTTGCATGAGTTATTTAACCATTTAGGAAACTAATGAAAGAGGATAATCAATGATGAAATATGACAGCCATAAAGCAATATACAGATTTGAACATAAGCATGAAGAACAACAAACCATAAAATACCAAAGTGATAATGGAGTTCGACAATCTCTCCTATGTCTTCGGGCTTTTGTCTCAGTGGGTGAGGCTTTCTTATTTCTGTTCAAATATTTAAAAGGACATCATAACAGTGCCAAAAGGATTACAAACTGATATGGTCTTGTTCTACCACATCTCTAGAACCCAACAAAACTAACGGCATTGAAAATGGATTACCGGAGCTCCCAGAAATGGCTCGCAAAGGTGCTCTCCTCAATGGATTCACTGCATAACAATGGCTTTGGCTCAATATTTCTTCAGCATAAACCTGTTATAAACCCCCTCTCTTGGCTTCAAGAAAGTCTAGTTTATATAGGCCTGAAGTTGGTAACCATCTCCCAACTTCTCCCCAAGATCTAGCCTAAAAAAGAGCCCAATATCCCCCCAAAATGACCAAAATTCCATACAACTACTGCAAAAATCATTTAAACTATTAATATAATGTCAAAAACCCACTTATTTTGCATAAAATATGGGCGTAGCCCCTTTTTCTTGGGCTCCTGGTCACTTGGACATGCTCCATGTGGCCAAGTGCTATAGATTGTGCATTGACCCCCTGCTATCTTGGCCCTGGTCTTATGGTGATGGAACATGTGGCCTTGGCTAAACCTTCCACACTCTAATTGTTATAAGTCTTGTCGTTTAAGCCAATGGTTATGCCCCTGGTAGGCGGGCTATCTCGACCGACCAGGGCTGACCCCGAAACCTCCGCGCTCAAACTGTTATACATTGGGTCTTATGTAGGAGCTCGCAGAACTAGGGGCTATAGTATACCACATATCTGCGCCAAGTGTTTAACTGTGTGGACACATTACAATGGTCGAGTTTTCATTGGGGTTGGGGCTAGGTCCCAGCCCTTTCTCCGCCCGTTGGAACAACATTGAAAACATAAATATAAATTCTTCCCATTATGGTTAAGTTCCACTAGGTAGGCGGGATGGTAGCCCAGCCTACACGAAAGCTTGGCACCCAAAGAGGTCATGGGTTCGAACCCAGTGAACCCAACAAATTTTCCCAAACACAATAACCAATAAAGGGGTGCCATGTGGCACCATGCTATTCACCGAGAACATTCCATGCATCAATCGCCCATTCATCCACCTGTCTGCCCAGGTGTCATCCCAGTTAGCAACCAACTGTACCTACCATGTCAGCCCCTTGCCATGTGTTGTACAGACCTGCCACGTCAGTCGTATGAACGTGCCATGTGCCACCCTTGCAGTGGTGACATGTGTCACTCCCTAATTGATCCACTTGTCTATCCACATCAACATCAACTGTACCCTACCACGTTAGTTGTACGACCTGTACAGTCAGCTACCACGTGGCACTATACAGTTAACATCTTTTTTTTTGTCTGTTTGACAAAATGAACAGACCGCGATATCTTGAGCATACGACATTTTTTTGAGCTCATTCAAGTTGCATTAGGTTCATATCGATGAGGCCTGCGCACATGTCCGTTTTGAATCCATTATGAAAACTTTGATTTTTAGGCCTTCCTGGACCCATTTTGGCCCCGAGATCCAATTTTGGATCACATCTCCCCACTAAAGACCTTTTGGTCCCTAAAAGGTTACTTACCAGTCATCAAGTGCAGGATAGGCCACCTGACTTGTTCTCTATCTTTGAACTCTGTCCTGTGCACCTGTCTCATCAAGATCAAGGAGACTATGAGAGAAAGAAGAGGAACCTACAACAGGTTTGATGTAGGTTGTATCCCTTCATTTGCTGGATAATAATAAAGGAAGGACCTGGAAATTTCTCTGGTGGACGTAGCCCACACTGGGTGAACCACGTATATCTATGTCTATATTGTATTGTGTATCTTCTGTATTGTATTTTCACATTTGTTTTATTTATTGCTCCGTGATCCTGTTTTTCTAACAACTGGTATCAGAGTGAAAGGTAACTCACAGGAAAAGAGGGTTCCTGGTTCGAGTGGGAGAAATGGCAGAAGATGGAAAGTTTAGGGTCGAGAAATTTAACGACCAAAAATACCAGTTATGGAAGATGTAGATGGAAGATTATTTATATCAGAAGGATCTATTCCTACCATTGCATGGAATAACAAAGAAGCCAACGACCATGATGGATGAAGAATGGGAGGTTCTTGACAGAAAGGCACTAGGAACGATATGGATGATCCTGGTAGCATCGACGACTTTCAATATTTCAAAAGAAAAGACAATGAAGGAGCTAATGGACGCATTGGCTAAATTGTATGAAAAACCCTCAACGTCCAATAAGGTATTTCTAATGAAGAGATTATTTAATATGAAGATGTCAGAAGGTGGGTCTGTTGTAGATCATTTAAATGAATTTAATATGGTTACTAATCAACTAATTTTTGTAAAAGTGGACTTTGATGATGAGGTCGGGGATCTTCTAATCTTGTGCTCATTGTCAGAAAGATGTAACAGCTTGGTCATGGTTGTAAGTAACTCTATCTCTGGTTCAAACACTTTAAAATTTGATGATGTTGTTGGTGTTATCCTTAGTGAGGAAATGCGATGGAAAAGAACAAGTGAGACATCAGGTAATGTGTTAAACAAATAACAAGGGAAGACAAAAGGATAGAGGAAAGGGCTCAGGGAACCTTGGGAATTCTAGGAAGGTCAGATCCAAATCCAGATTTGGAAATATAGAGTGCTGGAATTGTGGGAAGAAAGGACATCTGAAGAAAGACTGCAAAGCTCCAAAGAAACAAAGACATGGACAACAGGAGAAAAATCAGGAAGCAAATGTAACATGTGATGTGTTACAATATGCGTTGATTCTTTCTGTTGATAATATTTCCGATCCTTGGGTAGTATATTCAGAGGTTTCATTTCATGCCACACCCCATAGGAAACATTTTCTAGATTATGTTCAAGGTGATTTTGGACAGGTTCATTTGGGTGATTATGCACCATGCAAAATTGTTGGAATGGGAAAGGTAAAAGTAAAGCAAAGCAATGGAAACCAATGGTTGTTGAAAGAGGTAAGACATGTTCCAGATCAACAGGATAACTGGCAAGTGAAGGTTATATATCCATATTTACATATAAGGTGTGGAAGGTCACCAAAGGATCATTGGTGATAGAAAAAGGAGAGAAGGTAGGTACATTGTATTTATGTACTGGTAATAGTGACTCTTCTATATCTTTAGCTTCTATAGGAGTGGATACAACATTGTGGCATCATAGGCTTGGAAACATGAGTGAAAAGGGGATGCAAATACTTCACAAAATAAATTTGTTGCCAGATCTTAAACAAATTGATTTGGATTTCTGTGAGCATTGTGTTTATGGAAAACGGAAGAGAGTCAGATTTCTCAAAGTCGGAAAAGAAAAGAAGAGTGAAAGGTTAGAGCTTGTGCATACGGATGTATGGGCACCAAATCAGGTATCATCTCTTGGTGGCTCTTGTTATTATGTTACTTTTATTGATGATGCAACTAGAAAAACTTGGGTTTATTACATTCGACAAAAATCTGATGTTCTTGATACTTTTAAGAAATGGAAAGCTTTGGTTGAGAATGAGACAGGAAAAAGGTTGAAGTGTCTCAGATCAGACAATGGAGGTGAATATTGCAGCAAGGAGTTTGATGATTACTGTTCATACCATGGGATTCGTAGAGAGAAGACAGTTCCAAGAACACCACAAGAAAATGGTGTGTCAGAAAGGATGAACATGACAATCATGGAGCATGCAAGGAGTATGAGATTGCATGTTGGTTTTCCCTTACAGTTCTGGGCAGATGCTGTAGATATTGGTGTTTACTTAATAAACATAGTACCTTAAAGCTCTTTGGATGGTAGAATTCCAGAGGAGGCATGGACAGGTAAAAAGATAAACTATTCTTTTTTGAAGACTTTCGGTTGTGAATCATGTGTCCATATTGATAAAGAAAATATAACAAAGCTTGAGGAAAAATCCAAGAAGTGTACGATTATTGGATACAATGTTAATGATTTTGGTTATTGCTTATGGGATTATAAAAATAACAAAATCATTAGGAGTAGAGATGTCATATTCAATGAGAAGGCCATGTACAAAGATCAATTACAGGGAAATAAATAGGAAAAAGAAAAACCAGAATACATAGTGCTTGATAAGATCATTGGAAAATAAATTCCAAAGGTACCAGAAAATCAAAATGTACAACAACAGGATCATCAGGTACCTCAAACTCCTGCAAGTGTTGTTAGAAGATCTACCAGGTTAAGTAGACCCCCTGAACGATACTCTCCTTCATTGTATTATTTATTATTGACTGATTCTGGTGAACCATATTTTTACGAAGAGGCAATGTAGGTAGACACCAAAAAGAAGTGGGAGAAAGGCATGAAAGAGGAAATGGATTCCTTGGTAAATAACCAGACTTGGGACTTGGTTCAGTTTCCTGCAGGAAAAAGAGCATTGTAGAATAAATGGGTTTACAAGTTAAAGGAAGAAGATGGAGGGAAAAAGTGGTACAAGGATAGATTTGTTGTAAAGGGGTTTGTACAGAAGAAATGTATAGATTTTGATTAAATATTTTCTCCTTTTGTTAAAATGACTTCAATTAGGGCTATTTTAATTCTTGTGGCAGTAGAAGATTTTCATCTTGAACAGTTAGATGTAAAAACAACTTTTCTCCATGGGGATTTGGAGGAATAGATTTATATGAAGCAACCACATGGGCATGATGTCAAAGGGAAGGAGAATTTGGTATGCAGGTTGAACAAAATCTTGTATGGCCTAAAGCTAGCTCCAAGGAAATGGTATTTGAAGTTTGACAGGTTTATGATAGAACAAGGTTATAGTAGATGTCATTAGGATCACTGTGTTTATCTTAAAAGGCTAGAAAATGAAAGCTATATTATCTTTCTATTGTATGTAGATGACATGCTTGTTGTAGGGTCTAATATGAAGGATATAAATGTGCTCAAGAATAAATTAGCTAATTCATTTGCAATGAAGGATTTGGGTGCTGCAAATAAAATCCTTGGTATGAGAATAAAAAGAGACAGGAAAAATCGCAAATTGACATTGTCTCAGGGTGAGTACAATGTACATAGAGAAGGTGTTGGAGAGGTTTAGAATGCAAAATGAAAAACCAGTTAGTACTCCTTTGGCCATCCATTTCAAATTAACTAAGGAAATGTGCCCTGTTGTAACCTAGGTCTGCACCCCTGCCTCTCCTCTCTCCTTTCCCTATGCCTTCATAGAATTTTTCCTCTTCAGGTTGATTAAGTCAGTTTCCCATTACTGAGTGACTTGGTTCTTATTCGTTTCTTTATTGATTGAGCCTTTGCGCATTTATGTTGCTATTGTTTCTTGAAGGATAATTACATGTCATATTTGGTTCAGAATGCTTGTCATCATGTTTTCCATTGATTAAGCTCACAATAGGTCGACCAAGACTTTGTATGCATAGGAAACACCCGTGGACAAAATGCATCAATCCAGAGAAATCAATTTCGGGCTTAGATTGTGGGAATAGACAGGTTAACTTTCTATGGTGGAGATCCATCTGACCAATCAGATTGACGGTTTTCATGCATTCGGAGTGTTGAAATCGCACGGGGTTTACATCAAGAACGAACCCACGAAGAGAAAGAATTACCCAAAATCCCGAAGTGTCGAACACCCAAAGTCCCGAAGTGAATCTGGACCATCCATCAGCAAGGAAACATAGAGGCAGATCCTTCACTTCAAAGACTTAGCACTCTGGGAGATTTGTGAAGCACTAGAGCAAGAATTACTTGAAGTGTTGAACTGTTGAAGTCTCGAAGTAATAAGAGACTGCCACGTCACTTCGGGTCCATACTACTTTGGGAGAACGTCATGCCTCACAGTACAAAAATCTTGAAGCCTGAAGTGCCGAAGCACATGGCACTCATCAGTCATGACACATGGCACACTCATCAATCATGACAGGTGGCACTCATTCTAGGTCATTTGGTTGTGTCATTCGCCCATTTCCACATGACACGTGTCACCCTTCTTTCCATGACACATCAACAGTCGTGACATCATATGACATCAGGCCACCACGTCAATTTGCAACCTATACCACTTAGGGAGATTTTCGAGCACAACATTCATAAGCTCCTGAAGTGTTGAACACCCGAAGTCTCGAAGAAAATATGGAACATCCATCAATGAGGACATGTGGCGACAGATCTCCCACTTCGGATATACTGCACTTCAGAGGATTGCATGAGCAGGGAGACGAAAACTCTTGAAGCCTGAACTCTCGAAGTGAACCTGGACCATCCAGATCCAGAGGCCCCGTGGGGGTAGATCTCTCACTTCGGGAGTATGAGACTCCAGAGGATGGTAAGAAATTTGAATTTAAAAGGCTCGAAGCCCAAACTCCCGAAGTAATTGCGAACCGTCGATCTCAAATCAACCTTCACCATTGATCCTTGCAGCAAGTAAGGAAAGAATATCACTTGGATCATAGATTCTGACATGATCGACGACCACACTGCATTGTGGGGATGTAAACTTCTCGAACATTAATTTTCCAAAGCGATCCCGCAATCGAAACCATGGTATTGTTGGAAAGGTACGTGGCAACTTATGGGGGATTGTGGGCCCCAAGGCGGTATGGACCCAAACCACCCTCAACAACTTCCTCAATCACATGCTTATATGACATCAGGTCACCACATCACCTCCATTCACACTCCCACTACCGCTCAACTTTCGCCACCTGTTCCCCCCTACTGCTCCCCATATCACCTATCACCTCCATGCATCCTATTTTCCTATTGGACGCCCACCTCCACATCTTCCTGTTCATGACCAGGTCATCATAGTTGTTAACTCCCAAAATGAAACCGTTCTTTCGGTTGAGTTTTGTGGTGGATATCATGGCTTTTGGTAGTATCTTCAAGTTACTTTTTGAGTTTTTATAGCTGAGAAAATTTTTGGTTTTGGTTTGTCCTAGAAAATAACTGACCCATAAGGTCTTCTATTTCAAATTGTCATTTTTTACTTTCCACAGCTAATGTGTTTTTAAAGACTCATTGTGCACTGTGGAAAGTGCCCACTTTCAACAGCTAAGGATCTCGTTTCATCAGTTGACGCGCTGTTGAAAGTGACAAGTTTTAAAATATTTTGAAAATCAGTTCTCGAGTGGCGCGCTGTGGAAAGTACACACTTTCCACAACTAAGGAGCGATTTCGATTGATATGGCACACTGTTGAAAGTAATTACTTTCCGCAGCTAAGGAGTGTCTTCTATAAAGCGGTGCGTTGTTGAAAGTGCATACTTTCAGCAGCTAACAGGGGTTTCTTTGTAGAGTCACGCGCTGGTGAAAGTGGCAAGCGAGCGTTTGGCAAAGGCATTCTCCACGGGTCGTTGCTGCATGAAGCGGGAATCACGTGCGTGATATCCACGTATGAAAACAATGATGATGTGATCACCCCCACGCCAAAGAAAATCCAAGGCATGCGCTGATAGGAGTGGGCAATCATAGAAACTAAATCATGCATGTCAGGATATGACTGTAATTTGAGCTCGTTCCAGAACCCACGCTCAACGCTCATCACATTCGGAGTGGCAAGTTCGTGTTCGGTGATGCAGGTACAGAGGGGGTACCACCGGCCTGACACCATCAAATCAAATAGAGGTTTCATATCACAAACTGTTTCCAAAACACTGTCGAAGTTTTCATTTAATTCAAAACAGAGCCAAAGCCCGGACTGCTTTCAACAGCGCAGAACCTCGGCTCGACTAGGCGGTTACAGGGATTATATTTGTCAAGTGTTTGAGCTGCAGAATGGTGAGAAAACGCAGTGGCGCTTTACTCAAGTGAGAATTGGATAACTTATCCTTTTTAGAATCACATCCCGAGGTCCGGAGGCATTTTTCAAATGCGGGGTGTATGGAATTTGCAGAAAGGTTACAAGTTGGGTGTCACCAGGCCACAGCTGAAGCCTTCGCCAAGACATTTGATGGAAACAAAGCTCGCGTCGGCTCTATGGAAATCAAAGTGGATGAGGCTGTCATTTCCACAGCCACAAGATTGCCAAGCACAGGTCAAAGATGGTTTAAAACCACCGCTCCTAAGAATCTGGATTTCAGGGTCTATTTGAAAGATGGGTACAAGCACAAAGCGTGGAGAAAAGGTATGCTCGTTTCATATCTAGATGAAGAGTGGCAAGATTTATTCAAAGGCATTCAATTATATATCACCTCAGAAGGAAGATATGATAAATTGATGATGTACCACTTTAAACTCATGGATCACTTCACAGGCAAAACCCCCATCAATTTGCCTTATTTCTTATATCACAGTTTGACTAAGGTATGCAAGAGAATTAGAGCTCAACCTTTGAGCGTGAAAACCACTCTATGTCACCTAGGCCTCATTAAATTGATTCTTCTGCAAGAATTGAAACAACAGGGGAGAAGCTGGGAGCACTTTCTGTTCTGGGAAGGCTTTGAAACCCAGAATCAGACTGCAAATGAACATATGGCTGGTGAAAAGAAACAATCATCCCCTTAGAGCAGCTCAAGAAGAAGAAGGGCTTTATCAGGACCTTCAGAAGATAGATCATCTGGACTGAAGCCCCACAGGTCAAAGAGAAAATTAAGTTTTGAGCAGGCAACAGAATAGACTACACAGCAAAATACAGGGCATCCAACAGAGCAGAGTGCAGGAAAGAACATCCTTAATTTGTCTTATTCAGATTTTGAATCTGACCAACAAATTCAATGCCCTGCCTTTAAAAGTTGTGAACAATCAACTGAATGTGCACAGAACTATGAAACTTTCAGTCAGATAGAGTAGGGAGAATCATCAAAAAATCCTAGGTCAAACAAGTCTCAAAGGATCAAACATCTGAAGGAAGTAATCGCCCAGCAAGAGGTCTTGGAGTGGGTGATTAAGGATAGATATAAAAAACTATCTGATAACTTTGCCAAGACAAATGCAGTGTTTGAAAGATTGGCCAAGGAGAGTGTTAAAGAGAAAAAGAGGAAGGAAAATCTCACTAAAAACTACAACAGCTTAAGATTGCTTGTCAAACGCCTAAAAAGGCAGATCAGGATGTTGAACCAAAAATTGAAGCAAAAACCTCATTCAGACCTGAAGGTTCTTGCTCAAGTTGCCATCAATATGAAAGGTGAGAAGTCAGATGCCCATTGATTTTGGTTTGAAATCAATTTCAAAGGAGAAAACCCTTTTTGTGCACTATCGGGACTTTCAACAGCGCCAGGCGACTATTTCATTATCCGTTAGCTGTGGAAAGCGACAGCTTTCAACAGCTAACCCGTGAAAATATCAAACGGTTGCGCTGTTGAAAGTTGGGCAAGCAAGTTTTGAGGCCGAGAACGCAACAGTTTATTTCAAACATGTTTTGAAGATATGGCAACGTATCAGTGGACTGTTAAATTGCATGCAAGAAGTTCAACCCCAGGGATTCGAGGGATTTTGGTTACACATTCAAAACCATATCCTAAAACTCAGCCATAAATATTGGAAAATGGAACAGTCACGTACAGGTGTCATGCTACTTCACCACATTGCAGATGCTGAAAGCTGGAGGAAGAAAATGGCGATCTTTGTAGACTGAAGACAGTTCGAACACTCAATCCAGTTGATTGAAGACTTTAATTTCAAAGTAGTTTAGATAGAATAGAATTGTTTCTATTTAATAACAGATCCATGTTTTTACGATCTGTGTAACTGTTTGTAAGGGCTATAAATGCCTGTTTTGATATCAAACAAGGGTTCAATTTTGGATAGAGTAATCTGCTATTGTACTCAGACTTTTTATGTTAATACAGATCACAGGTTCCTTTCAATTTTGATTGTCAGCTTTCCATCCTTCTTTCTGCACTATTATCTGTGTTGTCAAGCTTTGAATGGCTGTTATCCCATTGTTTAGCTCATAGCCTGATAATAGGTTTCTTGATTGTCTCTTAGACCCTGCATTGTACTGGTTTAGTTACAATCTGTTCTTCACCCATTTTAAAGTTATCTGCTGATTAATCAATCTTTGAGAGCACTGTCTATTTGTTTATCATTTTCATGTCTGAATGTTATTAGATGAATTAAGTTATCCCATTGATCCACCTTTACAAAATACAAAAACATTCATTTCTTAAGTTACCAAGCACCTTTGGTCTGCAACCACAAAGGGTTTCTTGGAGTGATAACAAATTGGCGCCGTTGCCGGGGAGAGGAGATCGAAGCTCAG